>KB293638.1:29350-50498 GCA_000328365.1 Capitella teleta | reverse complement strand
CATGAAAAGAAAAGTAAAAGAAAACAAGAGAAACGAGAGTTTATTGCATTCAGTTTCAACAGAGATATAATGCATATTGTAATAAATTTTATGCAGTATATATAACAAAAATTATTCAGTAAATATATCAATATCGCAGTGGATATCACAATTTCAATACAAAATTTTAGGTCATGGTTCCGGCATAGGAAATATTATCATTTATTGTGCAAAAATATTGCAATACATATAGATGTGGAAAATAAACAAAATTTAAAAAAAGGGGAAAGAAAAAAAAAACTTTGTTAACTGATACCTTCTCGGGTTTCTTGTTATACAAAGGCTATCCAGCAAAATATTACAGTGGACCATTAGCTCATGGGTATCTAATGTATCGTAAATAACCTTGACAACTTTAATTAATTCAACAATAGCATCACATCCTATATAAATCCTTTGTCAGGCTACACCTTGAATATGCTAATCAGGTATGGAAACCACACTTTAAAAAACACATCACCGCATTAGAAAATGTCCAACGTCGTGCTACTAGAATGTTACCAGGAATGAAGAGTGAGTGATGGGGTTTTACGGCTCCACCCAATCCGATCAGATGATACGGGCGCCGGAACAGAAGGGGTTTCCCCCTACTCTTATCGATAATTCCCAAGGGTTCTTTATCCTGCATACCACCATAGACAGTAGTACACAGCGCCCGGCCTTGTTACGCAGTTGGGCAGCACTGCAGAGTCACCAAAGAATTACAATTATAACGACTTACAATTATAATTCACAATCATAGGAATGAAAGATCTAAATTACGAACAAAGACTAATAAAACTTAAACTTCTCACCCTGCAGTACAGAAAAATCAGAGGAGACCTAATAGAAACCTATAAAATAGCCACAGAATATTACGACACCCAAATAACTCAAAATTTCTTCCTATTCAATAGCAGAACTTCAAGAGGAAACCCACTAAAACTTTACCACCAGCCAGCAAGAACAGAACTCAGAAAAAATAGCTTCAAATTCAGGATAGCCCAACTCTGGAATCAACTGTCATCAGAAATCGTCGCATCCCCATCAATAGCAACTTTCGAAAGGCGACTGGACCATCATCTAAACTCTAAAGAATCACCCTGAACACAATCCATTCCGACCACCAAAAATGTATCAAAATAAAATAAAATAAAAGGAGCTGATCGTAAGAGGCTAAGATAAGGTAAACAGCAAAATCAAATCTTTCCATTTACATATGTACCATGATGAAATTCCTCGAGTTTTTAAAGCAGTTCACTTAGGCCACGATATCGGTAGGGATGGTCACCATAGATAAGACCTGTTTTACAATACTGGGCTATGTACCATTAAAGGGATGGGGAACTAAATTTTAAGTGATGTTCTATTGACTCATAGCACCAATTGATAGCATTCCGTGCCAAAAACACCATGCCTGGATGCAAGCGTAAGGAAATAATGCATTCCGAATATCGGGGTTAGCATTGCGCCTATGGGAGAATGGCTTCCATTGCGAAGTATAGGAGGCAAACGTCAGCTGATCGATTAAATATTTCTTAAGGCGTGGAAATGGTTAGAACTAGCTAAATTCCGTGTTTAGATGTCTGAGGTGACGAATTCATGCTATATGGGCGATAATATAGTTGATTGATAGAAGCTGAGAGGACACCCCCATGCGACAGTGTCTCATCGAAGGAATAAGAGATTCTCCTAGCTCGTCCTTTCTTATTTCAAACGCCATCATTTTTAATGTAATTAAACTTGGTCCTTATTTACTATTATTATTATTATTATTATTATTATTATTATTTATTTATTTTAACTTTTTTAGTTTTTTAATTTTATTATTTTTTTTTGGTGGGGGAGGGGGCGAGGGTGAGGCTTGATTAAAAGAAATACAATCAAGCTGCATATCTTACTTTTCAAGTTACCCTGAGTTTGAAATCAATCATAATCATGAATGAATTATAACCATAAAAATTTATAAAATATTCTGTTTTTGTTTTTTTCAGGCACCTGTATGATGCACTCGGATGACGACACATATCTGGCGTGTACGGCATTACTCCCGTACGTACAGCTAGGCAAGGTGTTACAAATTTACAGCAGTCTCTGTCCGTTATTCAGCAAGTCAGCCGTATTTCCCTGTGGCAATCCAGAATCAACTTGTCAATATTGAAGTAAATTCCTATAATTTGACTCATTTTATTTATTTTGAAAGAAAAATTTAATATTTCATATTCTTCATCACTGAAATATGTATTTCCATCACTCATCAAGATACAGAAATTAGAAGTTGTACATGACGAAGAAATAACTTGTCTTCTGCGGCAAAATTGAGAATGTCTCAATCAGTGTGACTCACTCCTAACTTTTGCTACCTGCTGCTCCATTTCTTACGTACAGTTCTAGATTCCTAGAACCAAGATGCTGAGATTACAACCATATTGGACGCCTGATCATGCATATCTCGTTAAGGTCTCTACTGAATTCTACCTTCTAGTAACATGTGTCATTGTGAAAATGTCCATCATTGATCACTATCATAATTTTATGAGGCATATAACTGGATCTACATGACTTGCGTTGACTCATCTTCAGATTTGTTAACGTGCCTTTATGACTTTAGCTACTTGAACGATTTAAATTTTGTACATGTTGTCTGTCACCCAATGCCATCTGCAATTGCTTAATTCATCTGTTTAGTGTATATTTTGGCATCTCAATAAACTATTTAAATTGTGTTCATGTAATTCTTTACTATATTTACTGAAGCTCATAAGTTATTTACTTGTATGCGTGCAATCACTGCAAAGATTGGATAAAACATTTTCTGATGCGTATCAGATGAGCGGAGACATGCAGGAGTTTTCACGAATCATATTTCACAGCTATGAAAAAAATAATAATATGTGTCACAGACCGTAATGTTCACTGTCACTTTCTGCACCTCAAACTTGACAATTCAAAACCGTTGATGGCAGCAACAATTGTAGAGATTGCAGTCCTGTGCTACAGTGTGGTTATGCCTATATTAAGTAGACAGATTAGCTACCACCCTCTCCCTTCCCATCCTAGAATCTAGAGATAATTTTATGCTGCTATGAAATAATAAAAGTCTATTAAAATCAAAATTACCTTGTGATAATTATGCTGATGCTTCATCAATAGTTGAACACGACTAACTCCCATCTACATGTACATGGTGTACTTGTACATAATTATATCATATCAATAGCCTAATCAATATTTTGGTGTAGGAATTATGCCAATCGTGGAACAGAACAGGTCTTTTATCCCTTTTTCGCATTTACACAGCACGAGAAAGGAGTTCTTCTGAAGAAAATATTCCGAACATAGTCCAATCGAGTTCAAAATGACAGCTGTCAAACACACAACACGTGCTAATGTTTACACTTTGCGTATGGATATTGCCTAATTTTTAGTGCATAAAAGGAATCAAATTTAAGAAAATTAATACAATGTGTCGAATCATAAATATATTATCAGTTTTTCAAATACGTATTAATAACATTTAAATGTCGAATTACATTTGAAACACGAGCACAAATGTTGGACTATTTTCTTTCGCGTGCTCACTTCCCTCTTCAAAATTGAAGATGAGTTCCACGATCTACGAGACAGACTGGTGCTGTGGCGTCGTCTGCTCGTTAGACAATGCAGTTCTCCCTTCCTTTAAAACCATAGCATAATTATGGCTGCCATCCACACTATGCTCTATACGGTTTCACACTGCGCTCAATTTCACTCTGGCAGACTGGGCATTTGACCAATTGGTCGGCACATGTTGAACAGCAGGCCAGATGACGACATGGAAGAAAAATACACTCGACCTCCGCGTTTAAACACACTTTGCAGGTGTTCAAATGGCGGAGTTGCTCGACTTCAAGAGTTTCTGAAAAGAGATAAAAATCATGCAGATCATTTTATTATTTAAATTACTGCGAATTTATGGTACCTTTTCGGGATTCAATTTGCATTTAATATTAATTATTCCGTATACATTGAAATTGATATACAGTAAAACCTCGATGTGTCGAACAACCGTCCCTCGAATGTCTTGGGATTCAATTTGCATTTAATATTAATTATTCCGTATACATTGAAATTGATATACAGTAAAACCTCGATGTGTCGAACACCCGTCCCTCGAATGTCTCCTTGTGTCAAAGTTTTTTCGAAGTCCCGACGATTTTCCTATACATTACCATTAGCATTAACATCTGTCACTCAAACGTCTCATTCTCGAATTTATCCCTGTGTCGAAGTGTTTACTGTGTCCCCGAGACATATTTTCGATCTGTAGCTCGAAGTCGAAAAATTCGATGAGCATATTTCTCAGTTTGGTAACTTCAAAAAAAAAAAAAAAAAGAGAGAGAGAGAGAGAGAGAGAGAGAGAGAGAGAGAGAGAGAGAGAGAGAGAGAGAGAGTCAGTTGTTTACAAAGCATCGAAACATCCCGCCCCCACAAAGCAGTCGGCAGCCTTTATCTCTCTTCTGTTTAAGCCGCGACCAGAGCTTTAATTGGCTGACTCCAAAGATCAATGGACCGTGGATCTCAACTAAGCTATAAGGCATCGTTGTTGGTGTATTTGTGATGATCTTTGATGAATGACCGACAAAAGACCGCGACCAGAGTTTGGCTGACTCCTAAAATCAATAGACCGTGGATATCGACTAAGGCATTGTTGTTGGTGTGCTTGTGATGACATTTAATGAATTGTTGACAAAAGACTGCGCGCATTCGAAGCTAGAGTTAATTAAAGAAATCCAGCCTTAGATCTACACGTTGATAAATATTTGTTAATTAAATGTTCCAATCTTAATTTCTCCTAATCATTTCTCGTAAGTCATGAGATCACCGTTCATAGTTTATGAGTTCATAACGCATGCAGTTAAACATAACGTCAGAGCACGGTTTGGAATCATAACGGTCATATCATAACGGCCCTCGATCTGTCCGTCGAAGTATCCTTGAGTTGAAGTATTTGAGCTAACCCCACGAACTTCGACACATCGAGGTTTTACTGTAATGCAAATAATTTGTCATGGAAAGCAAGCCTATTACACCTTGCTTCTCTCTGCCATGGCCCCTGCGAATCATGATTACATGACATTGTACTTTTCAGTGTGAAACCGTTTTGCCTCAGCGTAAACTTCCAAATTCAAAACCAAAGTCACCTTGCCTTCCATTATATGACAGAATTCTAGAAGATGTAATATTTATAAGCAGGTTCCAGAGTAAAATTCTCACCCTGGTTGTTCATTTCAACAATGGCAGCAATCATTTGAACAATAGTCGGCATAAGAATGCCTTCATCTTCCCATTTTTTCACAGCTCTCTCGACTATGGCCTCAGAGTGGCCCATGCTTCTCAGCATTGATTGTAGTTCCAAGAGAGCAGGCAAACGCTTCTCCCTGAATGATTTGATATGTGGACAATCCGGATAGAGGAGTGTGTGCTCTCTGAAAGGATTATCGCCAGGAAGCCATTTTGTGACTTTTCCCTTGCAACATGCGCATTGTACGCAGTCACCACAAAGGAAGTAGAAATCTGCCTTGGCTAACGGACTGGCCTCCTGCGGAAATTCATCTCGCAAGCTTTTAAATGGGTCCAGACTGTAAGCATTGTCCCATCTTACATTGGGCTGGACATCTGAAGAGATATAAAAAGGTGGGACTAATTAAAAAAAATCCTGATTTCAAGGAAGAAAGATGAGCATAAAATATTTCATGTGAACTGTTACACATGTGACCCCTCGCGCAGAAAACCGCACTAAGTCGCTGAGCATATTCCCGAGAAACAAACCTTGAGACGTCAGATGGGTTCAAATGTTCATTTTCATGTTTTGATGGCGAAATAAAGAATAATATCTCCTTTTTCCTCACATACAAGAATCATGTAAGTCAGTGACCAATAAGTACTTATATTTTTTGGTATAATTAAGCCTATTGTACTGACAGTTGAATCATTTTTAATCTTTGTCAACCTTTTTCTCATCTTCAATCATGTGTGGTGTTGACCCGTAAACAGGCTTACTAGCTGCTCCGATTTAGATAATTCTTGCATCAAACTGAAGGGATTTGCATCAGCTATTAGGAGGCATTAAAACATAAAAGTGTAAAAATGCGACATAATGCGCAAGGGGTCACATATAAATAGAATTTAAATCCCTAAAGAATAGAATAAATGACTTGATTACCTGGCGGTTTTTCACAGCCAGAGAACCGTTGATCTCTTTTGAATAATTTGGCAATTTGGCCTTTCATGCTAAGGTTTTCCACAATCAGACATGTTGGAAACAGATGTTGGTGTTTCCCAAGGGCACTATCCCCAGGAACCCATTTAGACACTCTTCCTCCACAGAAAGCGCATTCCACTCGGTCACCAGGGCCGATGAAGAAGAAACCAGCCTTGGCCAGCGCACTTGCTTTCACAGGGAAGTGATGGAGCCAATTATTAAAAGTCAACTGGCGGTTCACTTCTTCTTTCATGTCAGGTTTGAATTCATTGCTGTCACACCTAGTACTGTCCAGGTTAGTGGCAACGGCCAAGAATCTTGCAGAACAGGCAGAAGAAGTGTGATCAGCAAAGTCAGTTCTGGCGACCGCTTGCAAACACTTGGTGCACTTAACCAGTTTGTGACGACACTCATGTTCGTGTTCCTGTGCAAAAGAAGCTGTTAATCAAACGAACAAATGTATAAAAACCTACGTCATAGTTCTGGAAAATGTCTGACCAAGTGCAGTTAGGGTTAAGGCAGCGAGCTAACTTGTTGTATAGCTCTGTCCCGGTGTCACAATCCTGTTGAATCTGTGAATAAACAAGCTTTAATATCCTTGGGAACTAACACTTCACAATAAAAGACCTTTCTGATGTACTTGACGTCAT
Organism: Capitella teleta; assembly: GCA_000328365.1. Taxonomy (NCBI): domain Eukaryota; kingdom Metazoa; phylum Annelida; class Polychaeta; family Capitellidae; genus Capitella; species Capitella teleta. The sequence goes on along the minus strand of KB293638.1, from coordinate 43,586 downwards.
CCTCTTCTCCGTCAATTTCACATTGTGGACAAACGATAGCATCTGAATCCCTGTCAATTGGAGAATTGAATCAGATGATGAATCAGATGATGGAATTCAATCCCAACCTGAACCGAGTTATCTGTAAATTTCTTATGCACTGATAGCAATATCTGTGGCCACAAACATTCTGGCACGGGTTGCGGAGTACCTGACGACACACGGAGCACTTATATTGAGGAGCTGCGCCATCAACCAGAATTTCTTCCGGGTACCCAGATACACGAAAAGAGTTCAATTCCTCCATTGAACTTAAATGAGAAAATTGTATCAGTTGCATATGGTACTTGATGTCTTAAAAAAATTGTTATACTGTGGTTATTACAAGTACACTTAGAGGGGCACCGAGTAGATCAGTCGGTTTGACCGGCTGACTGCAATTCTATGTCGACTGCGGAGGTCGGGGGTTCGCCGCGGGCGTTATGATTTGCCACATAAGTGAAAAAAAAAGAAGAAGCCACAATTGTACAATAATGCCCATCACATAGCCATCACTTTAAACAAAAAAATACATTGCAGATGTGAACACAGATGTGGCAAAAAACGATACAAGTGTGGCAGTTTATTTAGCGGATTAACCAAAACGGTCGGCAATAACAAAAGTGAAATGGCACAAACGGGCACACATGTGGCACAAATGGGCACATATGTGGCGACTTTTCAACTGTTTACATAAAGGATTAGGAGATTGGGCCTCACATGTGGCGATAAATGGTTCCTTTGAAGTCATTAGGTGATTGTTTACTCAAGAGATAAGACCATGAATGAATGCAGGTCTGAATGACAGAAATTGACACATATCCTGCACTCAGATGGCAACTTTCTATTGTTTGTTTAGGGGATTACTACACCAGATTAAAAAATATTATAAAATCAAAATCGTTATTTTTCTTACTATTTTATTGTTATTAACAGCAGATGAAAGGAAATAACCTAACATAGGAGAAAATTAAACAATAACATGTGTCATGTCAAAAGGTCCTCGCCTGTGGAACCTCATGAGTCTATGGACTTCGTAGAACGCTGCTTCTCCGACTGTAATATCCCACTTCGTCAAGACTGGTTGAGGATGAATTGACTTTTTTTTTTGCAGATAACAACTGGAAGAAGAACAAAATCATAATTATTACCATAGCTAGGAAGTACTAAGAAATCGGCTTGGGTTATCCATACACAAATATTTATACAAGGAATTGGAAACATATCAGTTTCAAACATATTGAAAATAATTCCAAATACTTACTGCATACTGTTGTTGAACCCCCAAGAGTTGAACCCTAATTGTGCCGACACGGTTATCAGCTCCAGCAGGCTGTTGCAGACAGTCTTGTTTGTGTTCGATCCACCACAGCTGAGCCTGGTTATCTAGAAAAAGAAGAAAATATATCAGTAACTCAAAATCATAATTCACGCAGTATATCTCTTTGAAGTCATAACAACGAGCGCACCTCAACATTTCAGTTTCATGCACGGCATTATCGCCCAATTTACCCAGATAACTGAATATTATCAAAAGCTTAATATAGTATGATGCATGTGAGCCGCTCATAGATCGCACATCAAAGCATATACATGTATGTACATATGCATGCACATGCATGCCTACACAATAGCATGCGTGCATCATACATGTAGATCTGTACACGAAAGCGTGCACGTGTACACGCGAAAGAAGGCGACTCAGCCAAGTGCTGTGTGCGCTATGTATTCAACTTTTAGTACAGTCAAACCCTGTTAATCCGCCATCCTCCGTTCCCAAGAAAACTGACGGATTAACGAAAAGGGCGGATTACATTTCAGACCACAAATTGATTAAAATTGTGTGTCATTTTAAAACCCCCAAAACCCATGTCACACATTAACGTAGTAGCATATACCATTAGGAATCATGCAGGAGGTAAAATGAATCTCACAAAGAATCACATAAGGCCAATTAAAGATTTTTATTGTTTGAAAAAATCTGTGATGGTTGCCTGCTTAGCGGCCTTATTCAATCTGCTTGTGATAAGCCGTTTCATCAAGCCCAATCTGTGAAGTTCATCTTTATTTTCTTGCTTCGCTCCCTCCGACTCCTCGAATCCCTCAAAATATATAGCATTAATGCACGCACGTGCTGCCTGGTTTCCCCGCCAAGACTTCCTTCGTGAGCTCAGATCTCGATTCTCCACTCGATTGATCTCCACTCACAACTTCATCATCTCGTTCCGCTTCTGAACATCGCTTAACGCAGCGACCAATTAAATTAAAGACTTAACAGCATTTTCGCCTGCGATTGATTTGCTTTGTTTAATTAACTTGCTAAGCGTTAAACAAACAGGAAGGCGCCATTTGTTGTTAAACTGACCCGACTTCAAAGAAATCGCCGACAATTGATGTGTCTTGGCTGATGTTTGTGTTCGACACGCTATTTGGGTGGCGGATTACATGTTTTTATTTACAATGGTGAAGTGTAGATTTGTTCCCTAGAATCGTGGTCAGAGGCGGATTAACGAAAAGGGCGGATTACATGTCTCAATTAACATTACAAACGATTCGTCCTTGAGATTTTAGGGCAGATTACGAAAAGGACGGATTACATGACGGCGGATTAACGGGGTCTGACTGTATCCCGTCACCGTCTGTTTGCTGTTCAGTTGATTAAATTTACTTTATTACGCCTCTCAACTTTCTTAAGAACTACGAATTGTGTGACAACTAATTAATTCGGACATCAGAGGGATTACGAAATCAGATAAAAGAACAAAGCTTGCCGGTTCGTGAATCGGCGCAAGATAGAGTAATTACGGGTGAATGCAGAATAATTACATAATCGACAATTGCGCGCGCTATCAGCGACAGGCGCCGACCGCTTGTTGCTGCCTCGTGGGATCTTAACTTCCTACTGGGCATATTCAAATTAAGGAAAACATAAAAATTGACGATATTAGTTGACAATTGATTGAGATCATTCCGGATCCAAGATCCAAGTAACAGAGCTAGTTATCCTCCGATGAATACCGATCTTCTTACATGACAACTGGGTGATCAATTATAAGTACCCAATAGTTTTATATACAATTATAGTAGAAAAATGGATGGATAAAGATGACGAAATTCGAACACAAGGAAAATTTAAATCTCAACCGTGAAACTGCGAACAAAGTATAATTCAGTCAATTGTTGCGAATGTGTGGAACGTATCAATCGTATTTCACAAATGATGCTACTTATATTAGCAATTAGGGGCACCGGATAGCGCAGTGGGTTAAACCGCTGACTACAATCCTATGCCGACCGTGGGGGTCGAGGTCCCGGGATCGAGACCCGATCAGGCCGCGGGCGTTATGATTGTGAATTACAATTGTAATTCTTCGGCGACTCTGCAGTGCTGCCCAACTGCGTAACAAGGCCGGGCGCTGTGTACTACTGTCTATGGTGGTATGCAGGATAAAGAACCCTTGGGATTTATCGATAAGAGTAGGGGGAAACCCCGGTCCCGGGCCTTCTGTTCTGGCGCCCGTATCACCCGAACGGGTTGGGTGGAGCCGTAAAACCCCAATCACACTCACACACTATATTAGCAATTAGAGTACAACACCACATGTATGTGATATACATGTGTATACATGATGATCGATGCAATCGTATAAAGAATAGCTCACCGGTAAAAAGTGATGAAGGCAGCTGAAGAATCGTTGAAGATGCATGTAGTTGAAACTAGAAATGCGTGGATATAATTTTGCATGTCTGCTCCCAACGGACGCTAAGAACAGAATGATGTAACATTCAAATGGAACAAACACACACTATTTGCATTTGCTCAGCAGCTTAATTGGTTGAATGCTTTCAGATAAGTCGCCAGATATGTGAATAAAAAAGTGCAGATTTGTGGCACGTGATAATTTTAATTCCTTTCTTGTCAGAGAAGTTTCACCTACGTGGCACAGACATTTTTTTATGTGTATAATTCTCGCCACAAAAGTGGCAGAAGAACGACAGTGGCAAGAAAGGGATGGTGATGCTGTGACACTGAACACTGTAAATTGACAGTCCGTGTCCGTACTAACAAACAAACTCGTTTTAGGGCAAACAAAAAAAATCTCATTTTAGGGCAAACAACTCATTTAGGGCAAACAAACTCGTTTTAGGGCAAACAAAAAAATCTCATTTTAGGGCAAACAAAGTCATTTTATGGCAAACAACTCGTTTTAGGGCAAACAAGTCATTTTAGGGCAAACAAGTCATTTTAGGGCAAACAAAGTCATTTTAGGGTAAACAACTCATTTTAGGGCAAACAAATTCGTTTTAGGGCAAAAAAAAAAAAAAAAGGCAAAAAAAAAAAATCTCATTTTAGGGCAAACAAAGTCATTTTATGGCAAACAACTCGTTTTAGGGCAAACAAGACATTTTAGGGCAAACAAGTCATTTTAGGGCAAACAAAGTCATTTTAGGGCAAACAGCTCATTTTAGGGCAAACAAACTCGTTTTAGGGCAAACAACTCATTTTAGGGCAAACAAAAACAATCGCATTTTAGGGCAAACAAACTCGTTTTAGGGTTTTAGGCAGACCCCCGAAATGATTGTAGGAGGTTTTTCGTTCACTAGCGAACATTTCGGCGATACACTGAAGAAAACGAAACTAAATTTCCGGTCCGATGAAATCACGTAATGCCATGTTCAAGCGTAAGCAAGCAAAATGCCCCTCTTTTATCGCCCAAATAGCGTAATGCCCCTCTATTATCCCCCAAGTAGCGAAATGCCATTTTTATGTTATCGTCCACTACTATTTTGAGCTGTAGCGATTCGAAGCGAAGCGTTTTATTCTTCAGAAAGACATATCTCAACCATAAAAGTCGGAAATACATCATATTATGCCATAAATTGATCAATTTTCGATTACAGAAATACTTTGTTACAAAACATCTAGGTCAAACTCTATGGCATGGAAACGCGGATCTGTAAATCATTTTCCATCATACGTTATGAATGTTATAGTGCATTGTGTAACATGCAGTTGGTCGCTTCGACCGAACTGGTGCTGTAGCGTCGTCTGCTCGTTAGACAATGTGTTATAGTGAGCAAATATCTATTGTGGTGGCTAAGGATTGCCGTTCCTTCGAATTTATCTGGAAATAGTTGTCCGATTTGGTATACCCCTCCATGCTATATACACAGTGGGGATATGGAGGACGGAAATTGTCCAGCTTATCATTTGCATATCATTGACAAACGCAGGCCTGGAGAGGAATGGCGATCAATCGCTCTCGATCGCCATCGCTCGCCTAAAATTGCTTTCGGGAGAGTAGTTTACTGCTTGCCTCGCCTAGTGAAAATAGATCGCGCGCGCGGGAAAGACGACGGAGGCAGACTTATGATGACAATGATTTGACCCATTAAAGCGCCGCACCATTGGCCGAGCATTGGCGCGCATTTTTTAATAGGTCATGTCATCTCCTGCATGACCTGGTAAAATGCCGTATGATTGGCTGAGCATCAGCATGCCCTTCTAATAGGGTCAGGGCATAGCATGTTTACAGTTTCACTTTCGAGAATTCTCCGTTAATCGTTGGTAATATGCCGTTAATTCGCCGTTAATTCTTGGTAATATGTCAATTTGTGGTATACTTCTGTGGGATTAGTTCAAGTCAGTCTTAGATTTCAGGAAAGGGGAAGGAACACAAAAGTTGGAAAGTAGTTGAGAAAATGGTAAAACATCTCAGCATATATGGCTATGAATGCTTAATAATCAATAGTAGAGGTAAATGGGCACCTACCCCTGTTGTATTTAAAGATTAGTTATTCAAAATGAGCTCAATGATAAATCAACTCAAGGATATTTCTCAATCCTATTTTTGTATCATCGATTTCATTACCTCTCTGTGTATATATAAGTTCAATCCACGACTCATTAAATTATTGGAAGCTCGAACATTATCTTCGTCTATTATACTACAACATGGTGTCAAGAAGTAATTCAAGTACCCGATCAACACAGAAGCAACGACGATGACCAGGCAATACAGACCTCAGCTGGATTGGACACCGGATGCTAAACTCCCCACCAGATTCGCAGCATGGAAATCCGAGATAGAGGATGAAGTACTGCTGTTTGAAGGTGAGGATAAACCCTCGAAGTACATCTGTAACTTCGTCAAAGTTTGCTCCGGAGAAAGAGGCAAAGCAATCTTAAGAGAATCAAATGCCCATAAAGAAGAGAAAGATTACCAAGTAATTATCAAAGCTTTGGAACAAAAAGTAAAGCCATCCAACGAAGAGCTATCTGCAAGCAGTAAATATTTTTACTTGCGTCAAGGCAATGCAATACTTGTTGATTTCTTTAAGCAAGCGACAGAAATCGTTGAGGCAATGAACATCGATGAAGATCCAAAAGATAAAACTTTGAGGAATTTGCTCATGAATGGTTTAACAAGTCGTGAAATCTACAGAGAATGCCTGAAAGAGAAAGCAGATCAACTAAGCTAGCCAAGCAATGCATTATCGAGAGGAAGCCCATCTTGTGTCATGAAAATTCTAATGATTTTTCAAATTCACAGCTATCTAAATCTTTATCATGTGGCTGGTGTGGTGGAAGAAAGCGATGTAGACGACAAGAATGCCCAGCCAAGGACTCCAAATGCAACAAGTGTGGAAAGATGGGAGATTGGGGCAAGGTATGCAGAATGAAGAACAAAGCAGGAAATGTCAAGACCAGAGTTCATCGAATCATGGACTCTAACGATCATGATCAGAGCAACGAAGATGACGCCACCTCTGTAGACTGATTCTTTGAATACATTTCCAGATCCTCTGGTTCAGTGATCCACAGAAATCCGACATACACTTCATAGAAGCTGAAGTCGATTCAGGGTCAGGATGCAACACATTTCCACTCTACGTGTACAAGAAAATATTTGGTGCTGCACCCATGAATCGACCATCTGTGATCATAAAAGCTTATGGAGACCAACCGGTGAGAAAACTTGGTTCGAAGCTGTTAATGCTCCACATAGGAAAGCGGATTCTGCAATATAGATTTTAAATTTGTGATGTGAGAAAGAACCCCATCATTGGCAGGCAAGCATCGGAAGAAATGGGTTACATCAGCTTTCCTCCAGTAAAACAGCCAATACTACTGTCAAAACCTATAGTTCAAGAGGTATACACCATCACCATTAAGATGCAAGCTACAGAGAAGATCAGCGTCAAGCAGCCGAGTCTTCAACACCGAGCACAAGATCATGTCATCATTGATGGCATTCAACATCAGCTACCAATCACACACGACTATATCCTAAAGGAATTTAGCGATGTTTTCAGTGGAATGGGAGAACTTCCAGGAGGCGAGTACAATATAAAGTTAAAGCCTCTTTCAGAACCTGTACAGCGTGCACCACGGAGAGTTCCAGAGAAGCGAAAAACTGCATACAAGGCTAAAATCGAAAGACTTGTAAGAGAAGGAATCATCGCGCCAGTCAAAACACACACAGATTGGGTGAACTCACTGGTCAGTGTAGACAAACCGGATGGATCACTTCGATTATGCCTTGATCCGAGTGATGTAAACAAATGCATTGAGAGAAATCAGTACCACATGAAATCAATTGAAGAAATCAGTGCAGAGTTGCATGGGTCAAAGCACTTCACGCTCATGGATGCAAAGTCAGGATACTGGCAAGTGAAACTCAACAAGCAGAGCAGTTTTATCACGACATTTAACACACCTTGGGGTAAATACCGTTTTCTCAGATTGCCATTTGGTTTGAAGGTGTCATCCGATATTTTCCAAAAGCGTCTCGATTCAGTATTGAAACATGCAAGAGGAGTGACAGGAATTGCAGATGACTGTCTCATCACTGGCTCAATGACTCAAGAACATGACACCAACCTACTTATGCTGCTGCATCTTGCCAGAATGAACAACCTGAAGTTTAACCCAAAGAAGGTACAGTTTCGCACCGTTCAATGCAAATTCTTTGGACAGATGCTGACACCAGAAGGAATCCAAATAGATCCAGAGATAATAACCGCCATCCAACAGATGCCAAGACCAACCTCAAAGCAAGAGCTAGAATCCTATCTAGGAATGGTGAACTACATGAAGCGCCACAGCTATGAAATCACTCGTTTAACACGACCATTTGTCAACATACTGAAGAAACATGCAATCTTTGCTTGGGAGTCTCAACACGAAAAAGCTTTTCAGGACATCAAACAGGTCATCTCAAAGGCTCCAGTCCTCGCGTATTTTGACGTCAAAGCCAACCATATTATCCAAACAGATACCAGTTCCAAAGGTATGGGTGCTGTTCTTATTCAGGATTGGAAGCCTGTGGTATTTGCTGGAAGAGCTCTGATTCCTGCTGAAACAAACTACTCGACGCTTGAGAGAGAACTGATAGCAATTGTGTTTGCTCTTCACAGGCCGCACAATTACATTTACGGAGGAAAGATCACCATAATGACAGACCATAAACCTCTCGTTTCTATGTTTCACAGACCGGTTCATCTCTCCTCAGTTCGACAACAAAGGCTGATACTAAAGATTCATGAATATGACGTCAGGCTTGTATACCTGAAAGGGAAGAACAACTGCATTGCAGATGCCTTGAGTAGATTGTCGATCGACTCCGAAAAACCTCATGACATTGATCCAGATATCACCATACCAGTTCATGCCATTACAAGTACCGTCAATGCAACTGAAACCAGACTTGATCGCGTCAGAAAGGCGACATCGAGTGACGCAACTATGAATCAGCTGGCTCAGTACATCCTACATGGTTGGCCCACTCATAGACATCTCGCCAATTCACACACCAATGAGTACTGGAACTATAAGGATGAGTTAAGCGTCGAAGATGGTCTCTTCAGCATGAAGATCTGGGCACAAAACAACCAACACTTCCTGGTGATGTCATTACAAGAAGCGGACGAATCAGCAGGAAACCAATCAGATATTAATGTTATTATTTTGTATATATGTTTTATCCAATTTGAAATAAGGGAGATGTTGTATTTAAAGATTAGTTATTCAAAATGAGCTCAATGATAAATCAACTCAAGGATATTTCTCAATCCTATTTTTGTATCATCGATTTCATTACCTCTCTGTGTATATATAAGTTCAATCCACGACTCATTAAATTATTGGAAGCTCGAACATTATCTTAGTCTATTATACTACATCAACCCCCTCCCCTCCCAACCCGCCATGAAATCACTCTCCTAACCTGTCTGAGGAGATCAAGTCATCACTCCCAGGGATTTTTTTAATGTCCAGGCCTGCAAACGGATCTAATATACAGTATTGTCTCCATATGTCGAATTTTAAAGGACCGTGTAAATCACTTTTGAGTGAGTGAGTGAAGGGGTTCTATGGCTCCACCCAACCAATTCGGGAACAGAAGGCCTGGGACCGGGGTTTCCTTCTACTCTTATCGATAAATCCCAAGGGTTCTTTATCCTGCATACCACCATAGACAGTAGTACACATCGCCCGGCCTTGTTACGCAGTTGGGCATCACTGCAGAGTCACCGAAGAATTACAATTATAACAGATTACAATTATAATTCAATACCATCTTATAACTTTTTGGGGTTGATGAAGCGGGTGCTTCTCACCACTTAATTGTATTTCTTGGCAAATTGAATATCATCGTATAACTTTTTGGGGTTGATGAGGCGGGTGCCTTTCACCACTTAATTGTATCTCTTGACAAATTCAATATCATCTCGTATTTCCCTGCCAAATTCAATATCATGTCATAATTTTTTGGGGTAGATGGTAGATTTTTTGGGGTAGGCTGTTGAAGTTGTTTGCCCAAAAGTATTAACTCTGCCATTGCCGGTCCCAAGCCAAGATGAAAAAAGAGGAGGGTTTTCTTTAAATTTAATTAAAATTATTGCTGGATTTCATGTTTGCTCAATTTCACATATTGCTCGTCTCTTTTGTGTTATTTTAATTTTCAGGATGTGTTGTTCAACGAACTATGGGTGTAATGGGGAAGATAACGCCTCAGCAAGAACCTAGCTGTAGTGTGTGCTGCAAATTCTTATGCAATAATACTTCTTGATACTTCTTGACTTTTTTGGGAAATGACAATGAATGAAATAAAATTGGTGATGTTGTTCTCAATTTGAATTTAGAATTTGTAATTTCATATATTTTTTAATTATTTTTTTCTTTTTCTTATCTGCTCATATTTTTGAATTAGTAAAGCGCCAGGTTCAGGTTTATTTCTTGGAAATGCTCTGTGCCTACAAATTAAAGATATCTGAGTGTGCATGACTGTAATTGAGGTGCATAATTTTTTACAATAGAATTCACAATAAAGTGATAAATTCAGAACAAAATAGGTTTATAGTTTCATAGTTTATAGTTTCAAGATGAACACCAAGTAAAACAATTGAATTTGAAATTGCAAAAAATAAATTCACAATTAGTATTTGCAATTTAAAACAAAAATCTATAAAACTATTTTAGGTGTACGATGCATGAAAATTTGCTGTGGTTATACTTCATTATTACGAAATACAGTTTAAAAAAAAAAAAAAAACGACTTAGAATGATATAACAGAAAAAAAAAAATTTATGCATACATTTTAATTCAATTATTACGAATTTAATGAAATTCTATGTATTACAAGCGTTACAGGATGAAGTGAAATAGATATAAGTAAAATTTGATTGAAGGTCTCATTTCTCTGGAAAAATGATTTACAGATCCGCGTTTCCATGCCATAGAGTTTGACCTAGATGTTTTGTAACAAAGTATTTCTGTAATCGAAAATTGATCAATTTATGGCATAATATGATGTATTTCCGACTTTTATGGTTGAGATATGTCTTTCTGAAGAATAAAACGCTTCGCTTCGAATCGCTACAGCTCAAAATAATAGTGGGCGATAACATAAAAATGGCATTTCGCTACTTGGGCGATAATAGAGGGGCATTACGCTATTTGGGCGATAAAAAAGGGGCATTTCGCTTGCTTACGCTTGAACCTGGCATTACGTGAATTCGTCGGACCCCTAAATTTCCGAATGATGTCACTGCAAAATTGTAAACAAATCGACTTTAACTGATGATATCAGTCGGGTAAGTGCACATAATGTTACAATAATACAAGACGATACAGCCATATTGTAAGAGTCACTTTTTATTTGGTATAAAATGAGTTTGCAAGCACATAATCTCGCTGTCACAGGTGATCGACCCACACTGACACTGGGACACAGTTACAGAAATCATTCATAGTAATGACCATGTCAGAGTGATCATGTCACCCTGACCTAGCTGACATACAACAGCGAGCCCGATGGGTCTCAGACCTCGCCCGATAATCTATCATTCTATGCTACCCTGACCCAACTTCCCAAGTCACTACTATTAATATTATGACTAGCATGTGTATTTTTAATACTTAGTTATACTATCATACTAATTGAGTAATTCCACCATACTAATTGAGTAATTCCACAAGTGTAACTGATCTGATTATCAGTTACAGTTTGGCATTGTCGCCCCTATAGACAGAGTGGAGTTTGTAAAATTATTTGAGGTCCTTCGAGCGAAGGGATTATGCCCACTTGTATGCAGAATACTTGTAAATATGTATATAGTTCAAAAATTTTGAATCCGATGGAATACTTGCCAAATTAGCTGGCACCGAGCCAGAAACGGTGTCAAACAAGGAGGAGTAATCTCTAGGGCGTTCAATCGCAGCGATCGCGCCCCTGCGCTGGCTTGCTGCCAGCATAATGCTTTGGCTGCAGCGCAGGGCTGGCCTGCTTCACGGCCTGCTTCACGTGCTTCACGGCCGCGGTGGGCTAAACATAGCATCAGAAAATGTCATTTCCGGCATCCCCTGAGCACGTGGTGTCTAAAATTAGTAACTGACAGGAATCCACACATCATAATGCACCATTTGAATCATCCTGTGAAGAAATCGGTTGACGCTCGCCAGAGATATGAGATTTCTTAGATTTCAGATCAATATTTTGCCGTATCATATGAAATGGACAGCCCTCAAGGTAAGTGATTATGGAAGATAATTCATTTATGAACAGATTGGGATGGTTTTTATCGATAAAGCTCCAACCATTATTCGCGGAAACAAATATTTTTTAGCCCATCTCTAATCGTGAGTCGGCCATTTTGATCGAGTGGGCGATAATACAAGCATCAACTATTCTTGTGACAACGATCATTGCACGCAATGTATATCATTATTAGGTCGGACTGCTGTAGTTGGGGACTAATTTAATAAGTTTTAACCCCTAATAAGACTGTTTCAAGAGACTGTTCCCTTTCTTTCATGCTCAGATCATCATGATGATGATAATTCCCAGTCTGAGTCTACCTCTCAGTGACAGTGTCAGTCCTCAGGCTGAGGCTTTGCCCCCCTCACCGACGCCGAGGGTGATTCGTGGAGTTTTCCTCTTCTCCATAATTGAAAAAAGGAGATGTAATCATTTTGTAGTTGTCATTTTTTTTAATTTTGTATTTTTTCATTTTATCCTGATGACATTGACATGTCCATGTCATGTATTCTCTCCGGTTTTATTTGTGAATTATATTGATGAATTGTTAATTAGATTAAGTCGTTCAGGAGTTGGCTGTTATATTGGTAATGTTTTTTGTGGTAGTTTTGGCTACGCCGATGACATCACACTGTTAGCACCGTCAATTCATGCTCTCGAAACTATGTTGAATGTATGTTCTGAATATGCACATGATTTCAATTTATTGTTTAATTCCGATAAAAGTAAATATATTGTTTTTAATGGGAAAAGAAATCACCCTTCTGTAAATATTACTTGGGACGCTAAAACTTTGAACAGTAGTTCATCTGATTTACATCTTGGAAATTTGTTTGGGCCACGTGCCAATGATCACTTAATTACAACTACTATCAAAATATTTTATTGTTGCTTTAATGTTTTGTTTCGTACTTTTCACTTTGCTAATCTTGATGTTAAATATCACTTGTTTAAACCGCACTGCATGTCCTTGTACGGCTCGCCGCTATGGGACTATTCAAGCACTTCTTGTGATCGTTTTTATATTGCATGGAGAAAATCACTACGTCTTTTATTTAAACTAAAGTCACGCACACATTGTCACCTCTTACCACTTATTGTAAAAGATCACCCTGTAGATGTTCAGTTGCACTGGCGCTTTTTAAAGTTTTATTCTAAAGCCTTATTTAGTTTTAACACTTGAACTCGCACTTGCACAGAACTTGCACTCCGCAGAAGCGAATCAAACGTTTCACGGAGTTTGCACTTTATCAGCACAAAATACGGCATTAATACTCACATGTTACACGTCACTACACTCCCAGCACTGCTCTCTCGAGTTCGTCATGAGGCCAGTGCTGGTCACCTCACTTATGCCTCAGCACTATACGATTTTATATTATTAAGAGACACCCATAATTCGCCAACTGAGCACCAGCACTTCTCCGATTTTGTGGATTATATATGCACCATGTGATTACATGTAAGAGTGTCTATAAGTTTGTTGATTTTTGTTCTGTTTGTTTGATTTTGATTTTTTTTATTTTTTATTTTTATTTTTTATTTTTTTATTTTTTGGATTAATTTTGATTTTTTGGATTAATTTTGATTTTGATTTTTTTCTGTTCATTTTATACCACTTGTGTGTATGAATAAAAATGTATTATTATTATTATAGCGCACATTGTGGTTTATTATTGAGAGGGGATCGTCGAATCGAATGACCCGAGATGGCCGAAATGGGTATAACTTATGTGTTACCAATACCTGATGATGTAACAAGAGTTCAAGTTACTTAAAACACAATGAAGTTAATATATTTACCGACAACAAACAGGCGAGAGCGTTGGACCTGGGAAACGGTCCGTCGAAATCACGTAATGCCTTATTCAGCGTAAGCAAGCGAAATGGCCCTTTTTTATCGCCCAAATAGCGTAATGCCCCTCTATTATCGTCCAAGTAGCGAAATGCCATTTTTATGTTATCGCCCACTACTATTTTGAGCTGTAGCGATTCGAAGCGAAGCTTTTATTCCCCAGAAAGACATATATCTCAACCATAAAAGTCGGAAATACATCATATTATGCCATAAATTGATCAATTTTCGATTACAGAAATACTTCGTTACAAAACATCTAGGTCAAACTCTATGGCCTGGAAACGCGGATCTGTAAATCATTTTTACATCATACGTTAT
>KB293633.1:3555-25593 GCA_000328365.1 Capitella teleta | reverse complement strand
ATCACGCCCAAAGCCAGACATTCATTGAAAAACTCCCCTTTCCCTCGTTAGATTACCTGGCCGCTTGAATTTCTTTGATGCAAACAATTTTATGCCGCTTCTGGTGTTGATTTTGTTTTGTTTTCCATGGCGAGAGTTATCGTGCTTTGTAAAAATTGATCGATATTTCACAAGGCTGCGGAAATGTAAGGATTTGATCATGACGGGTGGTGACACAGTCTATTCCATCAAACAAGTAATTTTTTCTAGATGTTGCAACAAAGGTTTGAAGCGCACGTATCACATATTATGAATATACTGTATAATGGGAATAACATGAGTGTGAAAAGCCATATTTGTAATGAAACATATCATGCCCATCAGGGGAAACTTTAGTTCATTAACATGTTTATATTTCTAAGGTGAATTGAGTTCAAAATTTGGAGAATTCTCGTCCTGCCATTTGATTTGTGTCATGCATCCTGGCGCTCCTCGTACGATCCGGCATCTTTTAGAGAGCCATGAAATATTCATTGAAGCTCTTGATGCTCTATGTTGTAACTACAAGTATTGTTTATAGACATGTACCATCCTTTGGTTGCGTCACTTTAAAAGTAACTGCAACATGGCAACAAGTCCAGCGGAGGACAATACCGTGAATCATCCAGGAGTACAGAAAAAACTAGGGCAATAACGCTGCCAATTCACGTGGATAATGACAGGACAGGGAATCCACTTCAATCCTCCCGAATAACGAGGGTCCCTCTCCTCGGCCAACGCAATAAAACCCCGGAACGTCAACACGTGGCCGCACACTCATTGACCCCGGTGCAGCATATACACATTGTTGACACAAAAGGGTCCGATTTAAATCACAGGGGTGTCCTTACAATTGGTACTTTCTTTCTTTACAGCGCTCCAATACAGTCAGATCGGTGATACCAGGAGCTATTTCATCGAACAGTTCTTACAGCAAAGTCTCTCAAAGTAGAAACCCATCGGGCTAAACGGCGCAGAGTTTCAAAATTGCAATATCAAAAGATGACCTTGGGGAATTCTAATATTTTAAAATCATGTCACAAGGTACCGTAATATGCCAATGGTGTACAATATTTGTTTGGTGACACAGTGAGTGAGTGATGGAGTTTTACGGCTCCACCCAACCCATTCGGGTAATACGGGCCCGGGACCGGGGTTTCCCCCTACTCTTATCGATAAATCCCAAGGGTTCTTTATCCTGCATACCACCATAGACAGTAGTACACAGCGCCCGGCCTTGTTACGCAGTTGGGCAACACTGCAGAGTCACCGAAGAATTACAATTATAATGATCACAATCATACGCCGTGGCCTGATCGGGTCTCGACACACATTTGAAGTAATGTATGCGCGTTTGTTGCTGCGATTGGCTTAATTTTTCTCCGATCCTTGGCATTTAAAGACATAAGTGATTATGTTAAGAAAGTCTCAAAACTAACTATATACCTAAAGAGTAAACCCAGAAATATATTATATGGACAATTCAGGCATTTGGTGACCAGACTATCCTGTCAAATTCAATAAGCAATAATAAACATTTGGCATGATTGGATTTTACGGCTTCACCCAACCGATTCGGGTAATACGGGCTCCAGAAAAGAAGCCTGGGATCGGGGTTTCCCCAACTCTTACAGATAAATCCCAAGGGTTCTTTATCCTGCATAATAACATAGACAGTAGTATACAGCGCCTGGTCTTGTTACGCAGTTGGGCAGCCAGGCAGAGTCGCCGAAGAATTTTATCATGAATCACATTTTTAATTCACAATCACAAGTTTATAACGCCCGTGGCTCGATTGAGTCTCGAACCCGGGACCTCAACCACCACGTTTGTCACAGGTTATCCCATGTCCATAAGCATTCGTGAGGTTAACCTTGGCCGCTCAAATTTCAACCCCTGAATGGAAATTGTCATTGGGCAAAGGGATTACACATAGGCAGCGTTTTATGGTGTTTGTAAAGTGCAAGGGGCAGCTGAGTTTGATCGAAATATTAGCGATCATTTTTATTGCAATGCATCTGCTTCACAGACTAATTTGACGGAAACAGGCGCATTGTGATTTGTGAGATAATTGGGTGATGTGTTCTGCCAAACAACGTCTTCTGAAGCTAACATTCATGTTCAAAAGCATGACTATTTTTCTAACAAATTGAGCCGTCTCAATTGGATTGCTATTTGCTCGAGATAATGACTTGAAAACAAATATTTGTTCGGGCAGAATAATTTCTGTTGTCGCTTTCAAGTGACAGTGATTCACGTCGTTTCCGTCAAATGCCATTTTCAATTTTCAATTCTTTTTAACCTTCGATCAGTTTAGGTTCAAATTTCAGTTAGTTCAGTCAGCTGGCTGTTATCTTACAGGCTGGGCTCTAATGGTAATTGGTCACAAATAAAAATGTTTGATATTATGTACACCACAATGTAATCATTAATTGCTAAACATACTACATATTATTAATAATTAACATTGAAGGACTAGAAAGTGAGAACAGAAAAACCTATTGTACAGTGCAAATAAAAAATATAAAAATAACCTAGTCATCCAGGGGTGAGCAACCTTCAACTTGGAAGCCCAGAGCCGAGTGGCGGCTACTCACCTTATTAATAACCTACTATGTGCCAATACTCGGCATCTCATGTTGCCAATCACGGTATCTTTGTCCGATTGCAACGCTTGATCAGTCACGTGTGATTACCAATTCTGTTCACCGTCACCAAAGAATGACGCATCGAGACGAAGCGAATGTTGATCATCAATCTCCAATTGAAACCGTCGCAACCAAACTGCCATCGGTCTGACCTGAGGTCATTCACAGGACAGACATTGACTCAGTGGGGCACGTGCTCATCCAATTCTATCAGCATTGTAATGCGATTTAATTTGACAAAATCATTGCCGTAACCCATATGCAACGCTGATAGATGGACTATAGTTTTATCACAGGAAAGGCATATACATACATGCGTAAAGCAAAGCAGTCGATGATTCAATGGAGGTCCAAATCATGTTTAAATCAAATTGTTTGATATACTTCATTTAATAAAGAATTGTTGAGCTCCTATTACGTTCTATATAGGTGAATCAAACAAATTTGCCTGCACCAATTGATTTTCATGTACAATGTAAATTATGTTATTTGTTAATTTGTTTAAGCTTTTTTCTTTTTCTTTTTCTTTTTTCATGATCATTATTTGTTTTATTTTTCTTTCGTTGCTTTGTCATGTATGACGTAATTAATTAATAAATAATTCATAGATTCATAATTGTGTCTGTTTACTACTAGTACTGTTGTACGGGGTATTGGCAGTGGTATTTAGAGGTTTCAGCTAATATATTGTGTCTTATAGTAATTGAATGTATGAATGGGTGAAAAAACTCTCGGGCTCCATCGTCTTCCATTTGTGAGACGCTATTATTTTCATTTTGTCCTTTCGGTTAACGGTGGTCTTTTGCGAGAATTCAATTTGATTGCCTTCTACCGTTCTACGAGACAAATAAGATGCCGTCCTTGGACTTTCAAGCTCTATAGTCAACTAACAGAGTATCCAATTGTCTGGTTGGCACTATTAGTGGTCGACGTAGGTAATAGAGGGGGTTGGGTGAGTATGAAACATGCGCACAGAGGTGGCTCTGACCCTGATTTTTTTCAGGATGAGATATTCCACGATTGCTGACATGAATAGCCCAATCATACCATCAGTCAAACTTTGAATCCAGAGGTGTACTTACAAGATTACACAGACAAAAGCTCAGTTGCAGTCATCTGTTTTAATTCTGGCTTCATGAATATGCACCCGGAAGCATGTCCTTTGTGCTGTTGCCTGCGCTGACTGATCTCACTCGTGATCGATCAGGTGTTGCCATTCTTTAAATTGTAAAATGTGCGACCTTGAATTATGTTGCAGGATGGTGGACGAGTCCCTACGGCTTTGCTCCTAATATGTAAGGCAGTGAGCCTTCTGCATCAAGATTGATGCAATGTATATGTTGTGCTATAGATATCACTCCTAATGGTGATCTAGAATTGATTATTTTCTACTCTTTTTTTTTCTTTCTTCGTAGTCGGGTGAGTACCCGCCATTCGATTTAGGGCTAGGTTTTTGTATTTTTGTTTTTGACTTGCACTGTACAATAAATAGGCTTTTCTAATCTTTCTAGTCATTCGAATGAAATCGCATTTGTTCTTTCTGTTCATTCGACTCCTTTCCATTTCATTTTATTTCATGTTTGCATTAAAATGCATACTTTTTTCACTTGCATTAGTCGATAGCAAACAATCAAGAGGTTCAAAAGGAATGTTATCAACCACATGTTAGAAGTTCACGAAGATGGCAGTGACTCATTTTTGGCTTAACTGCGTTCAATTGTTGGTAATTCGCTTTCATTCTGGATCGGATGTTCGTTATACAGGATTCATTTATTCAGACTGTAGACTTAGAGTTGCCCTAACTCTCGATTGATGCGTAGAGCTGTATTTTTGATCTGAATTATTGTTTGTAAACCCCTATTTTTTTTTGACTTGGTGTGGTGCATAATTTTATTGGAGAATGTCACAATCGTAATTGACTCTCAACCAAATTTATCTGCATTGACATTTAAAGTGAGTTTACAGGATCGATCTTATAATTATTATTATTGGGTCAATATAAACTGCATGGGACACCTAGATTTGATTAGTTATTATGTATCATAATTCATAATAATTTCTTATAGCTTGTACAATCAAATGAAGGATTTAAGTCGTCTGTAAAAGCAGGTGTGCAATATTATTGCTAAGAATTCATTGGAAAGCATGTCTTTGTGATGCTGACATCAACAGTCATAGGTATGAGCCTAAATTTATATTATATCATTCTGCTTACAGTCATGTGATGCATATGAAAGTAAAATCTATCACAAGCTTTTATTGCATATTAATTGTAGATTATTAAAGATGACCTCTAATTATTATGAACCAGTAACGGATGATTAGACGATGCATCCTAACAGTTAAATTAATATGCCTTTTGAATGACATATTTTAGGCATGCTGTGGGCTCATTTCTAGATTCATGGAATTTGAGAGGGTTATAATTTCGCTTTCTTCTCGATTTCAGACTGTGGTGACAAAGGTCAGTCTCCTGTTATTAACAATCTTTCAACATTTCACAAAAAAAAGTTCTCATACTCTTCTCGTTTTAATCAATTCTGACTGAGTAAGGAATTTGTATTTTAATTTGTCTTGATTATTATTCATGGCTGACCAAATTTGTCAAAGTTGGTCTCACGTCACTCACAAAACCACATAAAATCGATCTAAAAAGGTTCCGAAATGAACAGAGGTCATCTTCAAAGATTTAAATCTCATTATCATTCTGTTTGCAGACAGAATTAGGTGTTTGTATAGCAGCAGTTGGCTGCAGATGATATCTGTGTTCTCTATACATGGTGCTTGATGTTTACGGTCACCCTGTTTCTATGGTTTCCTTTGCGCAATAAATATCCCATACATAAATATTTTTACATCGAAGAAATGGAGGGCAAGCGTGCCCCACAGTCTCTGGAAGTGTCACGTTACCTGATTAATGCATACAAGGCACGTTAACGAAGCTCTGTGACTTTCAGAACCACTTTTATTTTCTTGGAAGAAGCAAACAAGCGGCTCTTATGACGGATATACCAGTCTATGCTATGCAGTATATTACTTTGTATAGTTCAAGGTATTCCCCCCACCCCGTCCTCTCCTCTGTTCCTGCCCTGGACTGCCCTCAAGAGGCAAATCCACTCTTTATTAAGCTGCCAAATCCAGATTTTGGGCAATTTATTGAAGGAAGTAAGATGGAAATACAGTGCGTGGGATGTTATATACTGTCACTGATATAGCTTAGTTAGGGATTTATTTGGACATGCAATGGGGCAACTAGCCTTCCTTTTTTGCGATGTCCTAATAGGGTTGGTATCCTTAATGGTCCAATACATGAGGTCACTTTGATCAATATCCTTTTTAGCCAATCATCATGTTGCAATACGTTCACCTCCAATGGAGCCAAGATCGTCATTTATATCACCCACTGGCCCATTTAGATCGCCACTGGTCATTTTCTAGATGTCCCCCGGTCAGAAAAGTAATTGAGTTCGGTTTCTCATCCAGTGTCGATCTCATTTAGGGGATAAACGTGGTAAAGCTGATATCGACATGTATTCCTAAATGACACGATATCATTTATGGTTTGAAACACGAGAAGGAGCTCCAAGTATAAAAAAGGGAAAAGGGAAACGAGAAGGAAAAACTGCTAATGATCTTGGCACGTGTTCTCGAGGTTTTCAAGTTAAGTAAGGTTGATCATGACATTGCTTCTTGATTAGCTGTCTCTATGTCTGAAGAAGATAATGATGTAAAGGAAGGTAGCCAATTAAAGTAATCAGAGAAATGGTATGGGTCGTAATTCACTAAGAATTCATCCCACATCTGATCGATAGCCCTATCTCAATTAAGGAATCATTGTTTCGTGTGATTATTAAGCTTTTACACTTTTTACCACATTTTAGCTATAAATACTACTGAATAACCCAGTTTAGTAGAACATACGGAATTCGATTTTCATAGAATGAAAGCAAAAGAAAAGATGACGTAGGATAAATTGTATTTTATTTTTGTTGATATCCACCAAAGCAAGCGAAATTCCTATAGTTTGAAACTTCTTTCATTTAATATGCATATTAATTCGTTTAGAGCCCGGGCTAATATCTCTTGGCCGTTTTCCTTAGGTATTATCAAATACTTTTTGCAAATTTTGCATTGCATTCAAAGTTAAGTGGAATTGAGTATGTGTTGGTTTTTAAAAAATGGAGCAGCTGGTGCATTGTATACAGAGTTTGTTATAGTGCGAAGGGCTTTCTTTTGTAGAATACTAAGTCTGTGAAGGTATGTCTTGGGTGAGGAGTACCAGTATGTGATGCCGTATGAGAGATGTGGGGAGATTAGGGCGTGGTATATGAGTTTCAAGGGTTGTTTTGGTAAAATGTGTTTGATAGAGCGTAGTACAAAAAGAACTTTTGATATTTTGTTTTCTGTTTGTTTTATGTGGGAGCGGAATGAGAGTTTATCGTCTATGGTTACACCCAAGAAAGTTGTTTCGTGTACTCGTTCGATGGTTGTGTCGTGTATCCTGATGTTAGTATCGTTGCTTGTATGTGTATGCTTGTGCTGTATTGTCATGTAGTTGATATAATAGAATAGAATATTTGCTGGTATGTTGACTGTGAAAATGAGAGATGCGCACTCGGAGTCCTCCCGCCAACCTTCAGCTCATTACTGGGCTGGTCCAACGATTCCATGCCAGTTGGGCAGCACTGCAGAGTCACTGAAGAATTACAATTATAACGAATTACAATTGTAATGCACAATCATAACGCCCGTGGCCTGATCGGGTCTCGAACCCGGTCTCGAACTATTGTGGCTCACCGCCCTAGGAATGCAAGGATGTCAATACAGCAAAATACTTCAGGATCACAATGTGGAATAATCCACCTGGATTATTTACCATATGACATGAACGGTGCCTGGTTGACCGCTCAAAATGATATGCGTCCAGGATAAAAAGGTCATGAAAGTAAATCCAGGGTGTGCTCCATCAGCTGTCCAACACTCCTGGCTATATTAGCAATGTACATTGGGTGCTTCTGGGCAACATGCGTGTGAAGTCCTGCCAAATATATACACCATGAAAACCGCTCTTCAGATGCGTGTATGGAGATTTCCCGGACACCCGGCATCGAAGGATGGAGGTGAACGCCCTTAGCCCAGAGCACTTCTGTTTATGAATGGATCTACTTATGGAGCTGGTATAATGTTTTGCCATTGGAATCCATACCGGGGACATGCACCCTGGGCAACGCTGATGGCCAAACGAGCTCCGTCTCATTATGTTATATTACTATGTGCTACTATAGTGCTAACACATTATGTTATATTACTATAGTGCTAACACATACAATTCAGTCCCATACCTTAAAATTTCAAGGTCTTGTTATTTCAATAAAAACATGAGTTTCAAATGGATTGTCAGGAAAGAAGACCGTGCCTTTGATTAAAGGGTTTGCTTTCGGTTTGCACCTGTTCACCCTTTTGAATTGTGCATATTATGCTTGATAAATTGACTTCGTTTGCAACGGAAGGAGCGATCAGAAACCTTTTCCTCTTGTGTCCTAGTTGATAGTTCATTTGACGTTTGGGGCACTGTGACCTAAGCTTAGGATTAGGCATGATTGTCTCCAGCAGCAGAAGTGCAATCAATTCATAAAAGTAAACCTCAAAGATTCGCATACTAGAAATATAATCATGTACTATAGAAGTTCCTAATGAGTTGAAGAGGTGCAGTAAGACATTTCGGAATGTCATGAAAATAGAATGCTTTTATACGAGATATTACGCTAAATATATAAGATCAGTGGATAAAAATAAAATTAGAGTGACTTTACAAATCAATGATAAACTGATGAAGGTGGGAAGAACATTATTTAGAAAACGATCGTCTAAATTGGGTGCTCACATGACAAATTCACTGTTGAATAATCTTCGCTCAATCACTGTCAAATCTGTATTTTCTTATTCCACTGGTATCGGAATATCTGGGGATATAACTTTACTTAACCTAGAAATCTTCCCGATCACTGCTAAAATTTTTAGTCCATTGACTCCATGGCCTTGGTCATAATTCCCCGAGCGATGGCTCCACTAAGCGATTCATTTGCAGATATGCTTCCAGTGTCAATTCTGCAATCACATCGTGGAGAGGGTCAGTGTCGATCACATATTATCCAACGGTTGCATTGCAGCAGCAATTATTTACATCATATACTGATGGCAAATTTAAAAGTCATACTTTGTAGGAAATGGGTAAATAGTCAAGTTAATTTCCAACACACATAGAACTAGGTTTATACAGAACGCACTCATTTCAAACGTTTTCATGTAAGTCATATGACAAAAGTCCCTCAAATAGAACCTCATCCGCTACAAGGATATTCAATTTCAATAACGTTATCAACAACAAAATATGCTCGGGGAAATGCACTAAGTTGACTTCATGTCTCGAGGTCTCGGCAAACGAATTCGAACAAGAGTAATCAATGAAGCCGCAACAAAGATCAAAGCAGCAAATGAAGTCTTAGAAATGGAGCAATTGCGTAACGACAACATAAGGGAACCTGTGCAAATGATGGCAGATGTGAGTTCGACAAGAGAACGTTCGGTCATCAGGCTTCGTGACATATTTGCACGAACCAGGAACAATAGGGCGGAGAAGTGTGGCGTCGGGAAATTCTCTTATGCACGTGCGTAGATTAACAACTTGAAGAATGACGTCATTTTCGATATAGTGGATTTCACTAATTGAGACTAATAACTTGAATAATGGCTTCGCAGGGCTGGAATATCGTCATGACTCTATGAATTGGCTTGTTAGCATTTTGTAGAGATATTCATCTTGAAGCAGTCCTTCAACATCCACTTAAAGATATCCTTGTCTTGAGATGTATATAGCCCTCCAACTATGCATGGCCTTTGTATCCCTTGCTTTCACATGTTTTATTTGGTGGAAAAAAATTAATAGCCCCGGTCCTTTGTCGCATGAAAGACAAACGTTGCATTCAAAAGTCAATAACCATATAAGGAGGTGGGCCGCCAATCTAAAACCCCGTGCGGAGAACACTGCCACATCTACTTCTCCACCAGTCTTCAATCACCCTCATTTGTAACATCTGGGAGAGTATACCCATCAGTGAATTCAAATCCATTTGAAAGAACATTAGGATAAAATCTAACTTCTTGTCATTCATAGACCATCTTTCGCCAAATGTGTTCCCTTATCACCCACCATCCCAGGTAAGCCTTATCGCCATCCTCACCTTACATGACCTCGGGTCATGCTCGATCACAACCAAAGCATGGCTGACCAAGTACAAAAGCCACAAGTAGTTTTACCATCATCATCATCATCGAATTAGAAAAGCATGTTTCTGAGCTGCATACTGACTACTGCAAGGCTTTCCTCAGGTGAAATTTCCATCTCTCTCAGAGGTAGACTTCAACACGTTCAATATTCCGTTCAGCACTTCATTTTAAATCTGCTGACGGACGCTCGCAATTCCTCACCCTGTCCGAAATTCTTCACTGGCGCACTGTCCTCGCAAGTAAATATCAAATGGAAAATTCATTCTGAGGGTGAAAGAGGAAGAGATAATAGTAGTCCAAAGCAAGTGGTTTATGTTGGGATTATACCATATGTAATTATGATTATATAAACTCTGCTTATGTATGTAGACTTTCGGACAGAGCGTGCACGGGATTGCTTCCATCTCTCGAGAGGCAATCAGCAATACTGATCGGTCAGCAGACGAGGATGCAATTAGCGGACAATGGAGGTCAGAATTTCGCCGATAAGCGATAAGCGGGAAGCAAACACAGCCATAATTATCGGTTAGCAAATATTCAGAAGGCACCAATTTACTGCACTGTCTATTAGAAACGGAGGCTGCCGTACAACTACGATTGTAGTATATAAGACCGATATTTTCCATGAACAAGGAGAAAGAGAAATAGAGACACTCTACACTTCACACATACTCAATCTCTCTCGTGCTCACTCGTCCCGTGCAAACCACCCATTAAGATAACTTTGTTATTTTTGATACTCTACTTGGAATATTTGCTGAAGGTAAATTAAAGCCAATATGAAGTGATCGGTTGAGTCTTCGTTATTACGAGCTTGGAGCTTACCAACCCACCCGTGAATAATTGATGTAGCATTGGAGTCACTACTTCAGTTTATGATCATGCTGAGAGTGGAGAGGCAGTGTCGGAACGGGCATTCCTCCGCATCATTAATGATTAGCGTCGGGACTCGCACTGCAATACAATGTTCCCTTAATGAAACCTGATCCACAAATCATTCTTACTCGGTAATCGGCAGGCTTAGCTTTCTCTCCTACTTCTGGATGCACTGCAGAACAACGCTTATTGAAAGTAGATTTGCCACAGTGGGCATCAACCCTTGTGGGAAATAACAGCTCAGCAGACGACAAATTATGTCTGCACAAAGTCGCAAATCTAATCGAAGACTTGCTCATACATAACGTGACAAATCTACTAGTAAAACTAATCTACTGAAGTTATCGTTGTATTTTGACTGTCACCATGCAGAATGTCAGAAAGGGAAAATTGGGAGATTAAGTGTACCGGAAGTGTTTTCAAAGCAGATCAAATGTTCTCACACCCGGATAAAATCCCCACTATTCGCTACGATTGTGCATGCATGGCCTGCGCACACAGACAGCTTTTTCTACCTCCCTAAGCTCCCATCACGTTGCATCTTTGATCCCTTCGTTATAAAACTGTCAAATCATGATTAGGAAAGATTTATAAAAATGTGTTGCATCTGAGTTGAGTGGGATATGTCGGATGTCACCTTCAAGGTCGCAAGATTAGTATGTCATTTACAATTCCTCAGTTTGTGCTAATTTTGTTATAAGCTAGGTGATTATTTTGACTAATGCAATATCCAGATATGTTATGCAGATGGCCACATAGAATGAGAGGACAGCAAACCCACTATAACGAAGGCATGCATCATGTCGCAATATACAATACCCTATATAATAGACATCCCTTATATCGGTCAATGGCCCATCCCAATGCCACACTGACCGTTCTTCCAATTTCCCTCAGGGTTTTATGACCACAGAGTTCGGTAACCTGCATCCATACGTGATTAGGTAACAAGACCATTTTGCTTAATAGGAAATTCTTCTAAACCGGCTAATCCACCAACTTTTTGTATTATATTTGGTGCAATCATTCTACGGGAGACTGTGAATTTCAACTAGAGAGAAAAACATGTTATAATAAGTTAATTATATGAAAGCGAATGTGGTAATTCGCACAAGAGTTTGTAAAGTATTTAGTCACATCAACAGAGATTGCCATCCTGACTAGTGATGTGCGTATAATGGCCTTGAGGGTTGAATAAAGCTATACCCAAAAGGGTCGAATCAAGACCCGACGATACCTATCTGTTTGGCAAAGTACTGGGCAAACCGCTAGTGCAAAGGGGTCATGGGGTTGTCACTTTTCTTCATCACGTTTGTCTTCCTATATGATAGTTTAACTTGTCGAGGGTACAGTGCAAACCGAAGACGAATAAGTATTAAGGCAGACAATCTAATGGACGCCGGAGACCGTTTCTGTTGGTGATGGTAAACCATGTCTCTTTGCCCTCCTCTTCGATATGATGTCAGAAATATTCTATTGCATATATTATCATGAGTCATTTAAAGAATGTCTTTCTTCGGGGGTGATGCCTCCGATGGATTCTGTTGCTGTGGCCTTTTCTGTACAACTAACATTGTCTATTTTCGTGCTCCTTTGTGGCATCTTTGAAATCAATATTAGCTAGAGAAAAATCAAAGCTTTCACATGTAGTTGATAGCAGTAAAACTTTATTCATTTGCTACAGCTACTTTTTTTAATTAGGATGTTGTGTATGATGCAGTGAAATATTTGAGTTTCGGGACAAATTTCATCCTTATTTCATAGTTGAGTTAATTGAAATTGAATCCTCAAGCTCAGACTCGAGAGCAATTTAAGAAGCTTTGTGAAACTAATTCTTAAAACATTTGCAGGAAATTATGAAGAGTGGGGAGATTACTGCCGTCTTTTGTGCTGTTAATCTTATTAAGGCCTTGAGGGTTGAATAAAGCTATACCCAGAAGGGTCGAATCAAGACCCGACGTTACCTATCTGTTTGGCAAAGTACTGGGCAAACCGCTAGTGCAAAGGGGTCATGGGGTTGTCCCTTTTCTTCATCAGGTTTGTCTTCCTATATGGTAGTTTAACTTGTCGAGGGTACAGTGCGAACCGTAGACGAATACGTATTAAGGCAGACAATCTGATGCATGCAACAATTGAATCGCCTAAGGTCGAACTGTATAATTATATACATCTGTTTACCTATTTTGATAATGGTGACCATGTTATTCTTTGAAATAATACTATTGTAGTGTATATAAAAATAATAATGAGGGAAAAGCATAAAAGTCGCAGAGTCTTTTAGATCAGGGCATTCAGAAAGCATTGGTCTAGATGGCGACAGTGATCTCACCACTGTTGTAAGTTGGTGGGTGGCATCAGCTTAGTTCGATATGTGATCAGTCGTTTTTTTGTATCTTAAAGCATTACACAAAAGGACAGTGACCTTGAGAGTAATCACCTGGACTATATGTTATTAAACAGGGATACAATGTTGAAGTAAATTTTATATGCTGTGTTTATCTATGCATAAAGGGCGCACTCATAATAAGAGAGTTGAAAAGTGCGAACATAGTTTGCAGACACAAAGAAAACATAGTCCAAATCATGACCAAAATTCTGAAATATTGCAAAGCGTATTTTCCAAGTATAACCTTTGTTATTGCTATTTCACCGAGATGCAAACGACCATGATTGTATACACTTAACGATAAGCCCTTTATAGTTTACGAAACTCTTAATCTAGATGTCAGACAATCTCTATGCGATTACGTTTCTTCGATTTCGTCACCCAATACTGAGACACAGTGCCTGCTGTTCATCGCTCTGAATTATCCTTCAACCATTTCTTGTAAGACAAGCAGATGAACAATAACATATCCCACATTAGCATAGACCGTGGAATACAAAAACATATCCCATTATAATACGTGTTTGGGTGTTTACTGCAGTATACTGAAGACACAGCATCACTTTGGCTAAATGATAGCACGAAAGAGGGGAAGATCAGGCAATGAAAGTAAATCCGGATGTGAACAAAGAAGTGAAACTGTTGCTGTGCAATTTAAGAATCGTGAAGCGCGGAGGTCGGAATCGCAATGAGGGGAATTACTTCTTTGGTCATATTGGGTTCCTTGTGCTGTCAAGAGATCAAAGAACCCCTGGGCTTCATGGGCCTATAGTGTTAGACGCTGTGTCACCGAATTCTGCCACGGCTTAATTATCTTCTAGCCTTCAAACTACATAGCAGTGTAAGAAGCAATGCCGCTTAGTTCATAAATTGGCACTATGATTTGGTATCATTGTGAGCATTACCGAATGTCAACAGAGACTGCACTCAATTGCACAAACTTTATAGTATGATGTGAGAGCTGCGCACTTTTGCGCACTTGGTGCTTTGATGCAAGCACCAAGTGGTAAACTCAAAAGACCAAGAGAACAAATTATGATGAACTGGAATGATAGATAATATTATTAGCCAAAATTATCCCAGGACACTCAGATACTATTTACGTTTCAGGATTTATGATAAAACAACCTTACAAACTAACGGTTGTGATCAAAGCTCTAAATAAGTAGGACAGGTTGGGCATCTGAAAATAGGTCAGTGTTCCATTTGTTCTAATTCAATACCCAGTGTTATTATCTTGCACCAGAGACACGGTGTCTAATGACCATCAGAATAAAACCCCGATGTGCAGGGAGAAATCCTTCATCTGGCAGACGGCCAAATGAGTAAAAAAAAACACCCACTACATTCTACTTTACTTCAGCAATGTGTTATTCGTGTCAGTGAAGTAATACCTTCAATGTTCAGGGTGTAATCAATCATTAAAAACATTCTAAATACGGAAGGTGGCTGTCTGAAACGGATGCCAATTGAGACGACCGAAGAGTATTATTTTTACAGCAAAATAAGTGTTATTGTTGCTGCAGATCAGGTATCACACATAAAAGACGTCCGACTGGTTTCATTGTATTCCCATAGGTGCAATTGTTACAATCCACAATCTTTACGGGCCAAATGCTGGACGCGGAGATCGATGGTGTAATCTGGACGAAGAAACAGACAAACACATAAAACATAGCCTACCTCGGTATTCATAAGCTGCTCATGACTCCTTATGCCCCCGTTGTCCGCGTTACTCGTTATTAATATAATCAGTGTCTCGTAATTGCATTTTTTTGTTGTTGTTCAGGGTCTCAATCTATCAGAAGTTTAGTTCATTAATCATTTAGGAGTTGAGTGTATTTTGTTTCCATCTTTCGCCCAAGGAACGCGCATTGGCTACAAAAAAAAGGAATAAAGTCTCATTGAAGGCCTCGTCTTGTTTCCGCTCTGAGTCATACTTTTATCCTGTCTATTCTCTCGACATTGTGTATTTTTATCCAGTTATTTGATTTTTGTGTGTGTTCATTGTTGACCTTCAAGATCACTTTCGCCCTTGGATGTTGAAAGTCAACAATATATTGACAGAAATGTGTCCTTGACCGATGTGGTCGCAAAATTCAAGAATACATGGCCAATGCATGCAAATACGTTAATGGCTGACAGTGTGCTTACACTTTCTGTTGATGATATACTTTTTGACTATACATAATAGGTATTCATCAGTTAAATTATCATTAATCATCTCAGGAAACAAAAAATCTATAGAAATCCAGAATGTTAATGACGCGATATAATCCAGTCTCAAATCGTGTCTAAGAATTCATTCAACGATGTGAGCATGGAATTTCCATCCTTGTCTTGAAGATCTAATATCTGAGCTATGCAAACAAAAGGGCCTGAGATGTAAACCACACGCGGCGACAGACAGCCCAATGCTAACACGACCTGGTGACTGATATCACTTCTCTGATTTTTATTGGCAAGAGGGTTGTGTTTCATGTTCTTCCAGGAGAGCTTTATGTGCATATGCAGTTATGCACTGCATCTTGGCCTTCTATTCCACTCAAATATATGTATAATAAATTGTAATTCCCGATTTTGATATCTCGTCAGTGCTAGGAATGTTTGTCCATTTTGTTGCTGAGTGTGTCGTACAGGAGAAAACCACTGCCGGCGACGACAGTTGCGTTTTAAACTCAATCAATCAACAGCCTTCTATGAAGTCATCATTTGCATACAAGATTTCCAACGTGGCCTGCATTTTGTAGACAAACAAACTCATGCATTGCAAATTGCTATTTGCATCGTATATATCTAACTTTACAATGACTTTGATTGTGACGGCAATCAGTTAATCCATCAATGCTGTCGAATATTGAACTGGTTGAGTTAAACAATAAGTTCATTTTGACTTTATTTTTCGCTCATAATTGTGGGTAGTCTACTTCGGACGAAGACCCAGACACCAGCTGCTCTGTAGATTCTTTATGTGCGTGTTTTTATGGACACATTTGTTTTCTATGTCTTCCCTTTGTGCGGTTATTGTCCCTTAGAGGAAAGTCTTGGAGATAGACGGGAAAAACCTGGATAAAATATAATATCACCTGCTAACTGCTTGCATATTGGATCCACGGAATTCCAAAGCCCCATCCTATACATTTGAGTGCAAGAGTGAAACGCAGTTCTATTAATCACAAATGAATATAAATAATAATCATTAAGACAATTCTCAGTATGAGTTACAATAAGTACGGCATATTATTATAGCGTTTAAGTCTAAACCAATTTCATACCTTGTAACGGACCCATATCTACAGAGGAAAGTTTTACATCGGCACCGACTAAATGATGGCAATCATAATTTATGAAGTGCAAATTGTTGTAAATCCGGTTATTTTAGTGAGCAAGATATGGTCACCCTTCTGCTTGGGACAACACAGGTTCCTTGGTGCATAAGATAAACTTAGAATTTATGGCTCTGAGATTCCCCTTATCATCATTTTGTAACTATCATGTCATAAGTGAATTAAGAGAAGATTGCGAAACACCAGGAAGATCAGAAATTTAATATTGTGCGTGTAATGTTAGAAATAGATCTCTCGCCCTTGGCGGTCGCTTCAATTAATCCATGTTATCTTTTTTTTATCGAGCTGCACAATTGGTGTTACATATGAAATACGAGAACCCAAGCCGATGCAATCCGTGACCTGCATGTGCTATTGGTGGTTCCAAAAGGAGTGATTTTTTTTTGCCCCTGATATAAGTATATATACCGTATGTAGGATATAATTATATATATATATATTTTACCATCTCCCCAAATACACACCACTAATGTCTAATCCTGATTCCAAGAGATTTCTAAGAGAATGTTGCAACGTGTGTTGAGAGATGGCACTTTTGGGGGTTTGTAATCCACGGGTCAATGCCTCAATTTCATTTGAGTGATTTACTTTGACATAAAATGAAATCACCTGCTGCTTTCTTCATCTTATCTTATACGATTGGTGAATGGTGAAATGAACGAGGTCGCTGCAATATTATCTATTTTTGAAAATAATCATTGTGCAATGCATTCACCTCTAATGGAGCCATGTCGTCGGTTATCTCATCCAATGATCCATTTGAGTCTTCGATGTTCGGTTTATAAGGGCTATATAATTCTTCTTTGTTTGCTATCTATCATGGTGAACACGTTAAATGAAGCTTATTTCCAATGTCTTTTGGACTGACAGAAAAGCTATTTCATAATCTAAAAGGATAATGGTTCTCTAGACAAGGAGAAAAGGGAACGCAGCATGCAAAAGAGGCGCAAACGAATGTGTATGGGGAAGTGGGCATTATCCAGCCACGTGCCTTTTGAGAGTTCAAGGCTCACAAAAATATATATCTGTCATCCTTAATGGCTGTCTGATTATCTGAGAAGATAATGATAACTTAATCAACCAAAAAAGTGTGCATGGAAGTGAATACTTCAGGAATAGACATAATTAGAGTCTTAATAACGTGGCATTGTCGGCAAAATAACTATCATCACTATCTATCATCACTAACCCAGAGTTTCGGTACTACTGGCGCAACCATAGACCGATCAAGTACAGTTAGACCGCGCATGGCCCTCGAAACCCCAACGCAATCAAGCGTATCGGTAAAGCGGCGGAAAAGTGGTGCAGAGGCATTTCGTTCCGCCGTTGAAGAAGGGCTTGACTTAAAAGTTATTTCATATACAAGTTACATTTTTGCTCCAAATGCTTTGTATTATGATTTGATACCGATCGAAGTCTCAAAAGTAGAGAAGAGTGTTAATTAGAAGTGCATGTGGTTGAGTTGAGTTATATATTCAAAAGAATTTTCAATCCAGAAGAAAAATACAAGTTTAAAACTCAAACTTTGATACGTTTTTTATGTTTGGAGGGTGTTTACTATGAAGTATTGCCCTTATTCAGAGATCATGTATACATTTATAAATTGCATGTTACTTTTGTCAGACCTAGGAGATAATTTAGATTAATATGATTATAATATTTTTTTTGGGTTCATTTTGAGCGACACAGCATGCCGGATACAGTTATAAAAGAAGAAATCTTTTTAGCAAAGTGTTTTGGACTTTGGACTTCTATTCGCGCGCAGATGCATGTCTACACAGTAAGGGTTTCCCACAAATGAACCCCAAGACAGTGGGTTGTGAGTTGTCACCTCAGCTCAGGCCAACCAAAGGGTCAAGGTGACAGGGCAAAGAGTCACGTGATCAATCCGGACTACACAACAGTCACAGACCTGTAATAACAAAGTACATGCATTCAACTGAATAATGCACGGTCTTTATGTCACTGTGAGATAATTGTTGAGGAATATCGCCATCATGTGGTGTGTATATTATCTCGAAAGTCCGGCCTGCACTTCCAACTTGGCAGACGATGATAATAACATTTTGAGACATCCACATTCACGTCATCTCTTCCAGAGAGGTGTTACTGTATTAGGTGTCTTTATACTCAAGATTTTATGGAAGACAGGTCAAAGACAGGTGCTCTATAACAAATCATTTCTATAATCACTGTGAAAATTATATACCGTTTTCTTTTTTCCTTTTCCGTTTTTGCCAAACTGTTATTCTCTGAATGAAATAATTATGTGTACAAATTCGATCTAAAACGTGCTCGAGACATCCTTTAAGCAAAATTTGATCCCCAGGTGAAGTTCGGATTTATCACAGCGAACTCAGAAGGAAATATTGCGCTCAATGCATTGAATTAGAAAGTCGGGTTTCATGCAATGGTAGCAACTTATTTAGGTCACCCAATCTGATAAAATCCACCCAGAGATAACGCCATAATTATGAAATAAATTTTACATATATCTATACCTAGTACTAGTATCGCGAGAAAGGGTGCATGTCGTTTCTTGTGAGAATTGAAATGGTGGCCTCCTTTCGGCTGAATGCTATCCCATAATTCACTCAGCAGTCAGCTGATTAGTTTGACCTATATCCACGTGTAGGAACTAAAATAACATAGCATGCTTCCTCTATATATAATACTACCTCTATAGGCGAAGCGATTATCCCAGCGCTAATTGAGTCATTTGGTATGACGCAAATGAAATTATGCTTTGTCGAGACATGACATAACATGATGATGGGTTTTACGGCTCCACCCAAACCATTCGGATGATACGAGCGCCAGAACAGAAGGCTCGGGACCGGGGTTTCCCCCTACTCATATCGATAAATCCCAAGGGTTCTTTATCCTGCATCCCACCATAGACAGCAGTAAACAGCTTACGCAGTTCTACAACTTATGATTAATACGCGTTTTTAGTAGAATGCAGGTTTTGTTCACGCGATTGGTATGGGAGACAGTGCGTGGAAGCCTTTGAGGTGAGTGAGCAGTTGATCTGCCGAATTTATTAATTCGAATATTCGTGTGATATAGGACTCAGGAATCAGAGCTCAAGGCTTCCAAGAAAGGTCGGCATCCTCGTCCAATTAAAGTGGACAATAAAATAAATGTCATCGACTCATCGACATTGCATCAATTTATTCCCTCTGTCGATCCTCTTATGGTAATCTATTGCTTGCTACAGTTCGGAATATTCATCTCGAAATGATTACATAAGACACTGGTGATTAATCGCGCATGGCACAGGGAACCGATCAATTTGCAACGAGTGCGCATCCATAATTAACTGGGTCTTGTGTAAACACTTAATTGAATGTGGATGTCTCAAAATGAAAATAGAAACAATTGTCCCACCAGAAGTGAGTGCCTTTCCGTGGGTTGACGTTCTCTGGCTTCAGCACAAGTATAATATAATCACCAGGGAGAGATTTAGTGAAATTTAATGTCAGACGAATGTACCTACTTCAGATCACACAGCCAGACCCCGAGATTTCCCTGTGACAATTTATCATTACAATTCGTTTTCAAGGTAATATTAAAAGTCGCTAAGAAGTAATCAGACGTCGTCCTTATTATTCCGGATCATGCTTGGAATAATGCATCTTGGTCTGGATATTAATGAAGAGGTGGAGTCACTACATTTGTCATCTCATTTCTGATATGCCAAGAATGTAAATAGCCCCCTTACCCATCCCTTTGAGGATCTTCTTCCTCTTGCCTCTCTGTTGCATGGTTCTCACGTTCCACGTGGCTACAGTACACACGTGTCGGTTGTTGCTGTCGTTGGTTGTTCACAGTCATTTGATGACGGTCTAAGGTCACCTGTGACGCATTAGCTTCTATACCCAACAATGCCCCCGACTCACTTAGTAACTTGCTTTGTGGTCTGACCATAATTACGCAAGGGAATATTACAGCAGTGGTTCCCCATTGCCTTCTGTTGGTTAACCAGTAAACACAATCATACGAAGTTATACGTGCGATGTATTCTACGCTAATTATTAATTGAACACGATTACTTCAGACCATCTCTCAATCCGATATTTTTCCAGCTTTGTGTAGGAACAGAGGAAACGAAATAGTAAATTGAAAAACGCAGATGGAGTGAAATAGCCGTCAAAATATGACCAAATCCTTTGTAGACTTCCTCACCCGTTTAGTGAAACAACAATAATAATTAATAATAATTATGCTTCCCTACTTGCGCTCTTTGGCACTTTTTGTAGATTACTAAGACACCATGGTACATCTTATCCCGTAATAAGAAATTCAGTTGCAATTACCTCCAGTTTTAGGCAAACATGGAAGAGCTAATTTGACTAAACCAGTTTGGCGTGTGCTCACATTATAATATTAGGCTTGATAGTAATTGCGTTTCAATGCATCTCCCATCCTGGCCTGTTTTTACGACAGCATCAACTCACCATTCATAGGCGTCCATTCATAGGCGTCTATTGACCGATTTAACCCGCGCACACGGCCAATATCGAAGCGTGGACATTTACATCACTGATGAGCTCCACCAATGATATCACCCAGAACCATGCTAGGGGGGAACCTGTTCTGAAATTTATTGCAGTCATGTCCAGGGGAAATTTACAAACTTACGCCTACGGCATCGGAATGGACCATTAGCATTGTAATTGGATTTATTGAAGTAACCATAAATGGCATGTCTTGTAAGTAGGATGACGTGCTTACGCCTTCGGTCTTGTGATCTTGGTGTGATGTCTTGCCTTGACACTTCTTGATTCAGAACGTTTCTACCAATAGCGCTGATAATGTTGCACTGTCGAGGAATATTTCAAACCAAACAAATTGTACTTTTGATCAATACCTACGAATATACAACTTTTCTGCCTATCACTGGTTGAGTCTGCACAGCGTCGAAGGATAAAATACATTTTATAAAGCGATGAGATCGAGAGATCGAGATGCTTTATTTATTAATGCGTTCAATGATGTCTATTCATGGCCCAGGCCCCTGTTCGCCACCATAAGTGAAATATCGCCGAATGTTGGGTGCCCTTTCGAAATATTGATGTACAAGAAAGAAACTAAGAAAAAAAACCAATAATAATAATAATAATAACAGAAACAAATACGGAGCATATTATATAATTAGGCGGTCATTCGCAGCATAGGGACGTTATTGCACTTAAAATCTCATCAGTGGTCAGCTGGGCGTTGTTGGGGAATGAGTCTGGTAAAGAGAGGTAGAAACGAGAAAATAGTAGATCACGAATGATTGATTCATGTGGGCTATTTATAAATGTGGATTTGGAGGATTTTACTGAGATGGGATTTCTTGGAATTTTTAATTTATATGAAACATGACTTAAAGAATTGGAAACAGGAGAGCTACTTCCACTCAGAGCTAATGAGGAGCACAATTTTACAATATGGTTATTTGACTTAGTTAACGACATAAAAAACTTAA
>KB293627.1:0-11521 GCA_000328365.1 Capitella teleta | reverse complement strand
TCTCTGCAATTTCATGCCACAACCCGCTTAACAACCAAGATATTTGCATTTAAAGAAGTCGTAATTACTATTATGCAAGATTACGCAAGAACCGTGCATCTGAGAGCAGTAATAGCGCCATGCATTGTTGTACATATTAACGCGCTGGATCGATTGATATATGTTGCAAGACCCCAGCTCAATTAATGAGTGAGCAAGAAGCGGTCCAATTTGAGATTTTGAAAAATCGCTGTGACCTTGACCTTTGACCTTTAACCTACAAATTTGAATCAGACCCGCAAGATGACATGTACTATCAATGTGTGAAATTTGCTGAATTATACTTCACGGAGTTCCGCGCAACGGCGCATAAAAAATCGTTCACAGACTTACAGAAAAAAAAACAAAAAA
Source organism: Capitella teleta (assembly GCA_000328365.1). NCBI lineage: Eukaryota > Metazoa > Annelida > Polychaeta > Capitellidae > Capitella > Capitella teleta. The sequence continues at coordinate 11,131 of KB293627.1, read as the reverse complement.
AAAAAAAAAAAAAAAAAAACCCGTAAAGTAACATAAGGAAAATTTTTAATTTAAAATTTTCCTTAAAAAAGTCTCTCCTCCAATCGACCTTATCTCAAAGGTCAACCAAATGGACTGGGAAAGAAAATTGAGGGAAAGGATCGATTGCCAAACACGATTGCCACCCACCCTTCCAACGGAGTGGTAGGAAGTACCTGCGTGAGATATTCACAATATCCCAGGAATTAATCGTTAACTTGAAGATTATCAATCATACATTCTCTAGTATCGCACTCACAGAAACTTGGCTAAATAACTCTTAACTGTGACATTCACAATATCCAGGGATAATTAATACTCCCACGTTGGAGCTACCCGCCCTACCAGATCTGGTGGCGGCGTCTCCCTACATATTAAATCCTCCCTTGAATACCGCACTCGTCCTGACCTCCACAGCTTTAACGACATAAACGAAAGCCTTTTTGATAGAGTTAAGCAATGATAATGTAATAATATGTGTATTATACCGACCGCCATAAGGCGCCATTATCTAAAATTGAAGAGGTTACTGACCACTTAAATATCTCACTTGTGAAAATTAAGTCGGAAAGGTAGACCTGCTACATTCTAGGTGACTTCATTATTGATCTAAACTCATACGACACAAGCAATTACATACAAGGATTCTTTAACTTGATGTTATCTTTTTCCTTTCTTTCATTAATTCCGAAACCAACTCGAGTAACTCTAACATCATCATCTAAACCAATTATTAATATTATTTTTGGTATTGACATGAAAGTTGTACACGAATCAGGTTTGCTCACGACATATATATTTGATCATTTTCCTATTTTTAGTAAGAAAACAAACTCTTATTCTACAAACAAAACATCTCAGGTATTCCGTAACTTCTCTACCGTGAGCACCCGTGAATTTGTTTGTGGTGGATAGTTTGTGAAATTATATTATTTGATTATGTACTTATTAATTATTGTGTAAAAGATAACAGATACAATACTAATATGTTATTATCATTTTGATAATTTATTATAATAATTATAAATAATAAATAATAAATATTAAAATGAAACTATATAATTTGATTATGTATTTATTAATTATTGTGTAAAAGATAACATATACAATACTAATATTTTAATAGAATTTTGATAATTAATTATAATACTTATAAATAATGAATTATAAATATTTAAATGAACATCTATTATTTTATTATGCACTAGATAGATTATCATTTCATGACTAAAATTATACTATTGTAAGAAACATGAGCTATAACATAACAAACCCGATTGTGGATTCCCTTTATCACCTGCTACTAATACTACCGATATGGCGTGCCCAATGGTGGAATTTTGTTATCGCCTACATGCACTACTCAATTAATGAGCTATGAGCAATCTAATTTGAAATATTGAAAAATCACTGCGATTTAGACCTTTAATCTTTGACCTTTGAACTTTCAGTGGTAATCCTAAATAACCTGTGTCATTAATAAGTGAAACTTATTTATTGACAAACCTAAGCAAATTCAAAATATTCACTACCAAACTTTGTTAATCGGAATACCAAAGCGATGAAATTGGTGCTGCCTAAAATGTATTTTGACGAAAACATACTAATATTCTGAAAAATAAAATTTTCTTCAAAAACTCGACAGCACATGGTTTATTCAACTCTTAAAAGTTTTAAAAAATTAAAAAATTCGTAATAATCATCAATTTAGGCAATTAAATGCTTTAATTACTGCTATGACCTTGACCTTAGTGCAACCTCATTTAAACTCATAATTTTGTAAGATGGCTATACTATAGCAATATACTCCGTTGGTAATTCCGTTGCCACAATCTGCTTAACAAACGAGATATTTGCATTAAAACAGTATCACTTACTATTATGCAAGATTACGTAAGAACGGTGCATCTGTGAGCAGCAGTAGCACCATACATTGTTGTACATATCAATGCACTGGATTGAATGATGTATGTTGCAAGACGCTAGCTTAAATAAATGAGCTAGAAGCGATCCAATTTGAAACTTTGAAAAATCGCTGTGACCTTGACCTTTGGCCTTTGACTTACAAATTTGAATCAAACTCGCAGAGTCACTTGTACTATCAATGTGGGAAATTTGCTGACCTACACTTTACAGAATTCTGCGCAATTATGCATAAAAAAATTGGTCACGGACTTACAAAAATAAAAACTGAACATTTTCCTTAATAAAACCATAGGTTTTGGTTCACCCCTGCACGCTTAGGCTTGCTTAAAAAGCGCGATGTTAAAAAAGTTTTTGGCACGTGCTGGGCATGACTCATTCTGCTCTAGCGGGCAAATATGTCACATTGCTGAAGGGTTCAGAGAAGAATTACGCAGATGTCATCAGTTCCTCAATGGCGGCCATTTCTTCCCGCGTGCCCATAAGCAATGGATTCGTTGTACAGTCTATTATGTATCATTTATTTCACACAGAATACAATACATGTATACATTGATAGATGATATCATATTTATGTAGTTTAAACAGAAAAAAAAAAGAAGACAAAACGCTTACCTAATGAATACATATATCCTCAAGAATGTATTCCATTTCATCTCTTGTCAAGAGGGGCGGGACTGAAAATTACTATCTATTATGTCCCAAATGAGGCAAGCTTTAACTGCTGCTTCAGGATCAGAGGACAAAGCACAGCATGATTTATTTAAAGTGAGGGATGTGATGCTTCTATTGTCTGACAGGAGGATGCTAATGACAGAACTAATAGTGACATTTCTGGTGGATATTGTCCGGTTACTAAATGCGACCAAACATGACCTTGTATATCCCATGAGTTGTAATTGTCCAGTTCTCAATATCTGCGTCAAAAAAAAAACAAAAAAACAAACAAAACAAAAACAAACAAAAAATATACAACAAAGCATATGAATACTTTACTTTGTCCGAGAAATACAACTTAACTAAAACTAAATCGATACACATAAAGCCATCTCAAAGTATCTCTTCATATAAACTGCTTTTTTTTTCCCTCGGAATTTATGGACTTTAAGTTGATGAGTTTTATTATGTAAACTGACATGCATAAACGGCATCATTAAAAGGAATTTTTTTCAAGAATAATTCATCGCTGTTTTTGTATATTCAATTTTAATTTACTGTTTGAATCTTGGGATCTATGAATGCACTTATTTTTATGGGTTAGCGAGAAATAACACTCTCCGTTAAAGCACCTTGACTCCAGTTGATGCTCGTGTTATTTCACTTGCTAGAACGAACTGTATCCTGGTTGCTCTTTTTTTTCCTTTATCGCTCCATCGTCAACGAGCATCCTTCGACTTACCTGGATAGGCATCTGCATTCAAAGGATTCACAACTGAACGTAAGTGTAACAATAATAACAGTACTGCATGCTGATTATGAATCAATTTTACTCTTATGTCCAAATAAGATTGCAATTTCATCCCGACACTGTAGTTATGTTTCATATAACCACTAGCTCCGTGCAAACCTTTAAATTGTTGCACTTTCTCGGTTCAACAGGAGAGCATTGAACATGAAAATTCCCTTTTTGGACCTTGATATATTTGTGTGACTACATAATTGTAAACTGAGAATATACTACGACATACCTTGGATTCATTTAGATTTTTTAATTTCGTGAGCTGTCTATTGATTTTTTTTTTCAATTATTAATGCATTTATTTAAAATTCATTCTGTCATTTATTGGTTACCTGTCTGGAATGCAGTGTTCCGTGCGTGTTCCCGGTTCTGGGCTAGTCTGAACTTAGGGGGTAAAGCACACAGACTAGGGTTGAAGAATAATTCAATTTATTGAAGCAGGTCCAAATGAAAGGTGGTTGGATGAGGGCAGTGGTGGAAGAAATAGTGGTTAGGGATGCTGGTTTAGTCGGGTTTATAAAAAGCCGACAGGGATATATTAATATTCATCAAACGGGATCTCGTGGGTAAGTCACATGCAAAACTTAACTATTGGGGAAAGTGCAAACTTTGTCAGGTACAGGTTATTCTGAGGAGAACTTAAAATGATCTTCCTCACGTATAGCTAAAGGTGATTGGCAGTTAATGGGTTAGTTGGAGAAGAAATTCGAGCTCAGCATTTCCTCTGGTTATATAGAAACATAACTTTTGGATAATGCGGCAGGACTCACCTTGAAAGTCAGGGCAGTTAGTGAACCTAGAGAGTTCAGTGTTTGAGTACGAAGGGGGCATTCGATGGAAGGAATGAAGCAGGGGAGAAAACGAGAACGAGAAAACTAATATAGTGTAATATGTGTATGCATGCATGGGTATTCACAACACCTCCCTCTTTTAAGATTTTGGGTTCAATTAACAAAATCTACAGGATACATATGGGAGAGGTATGCACTTTAGTATGCAGGCACGGTGGCTTATAAGGGCACAAACATAGTATAAATGTAAATACATCAAATAAATTCATTAAAATACACGTAACAAATCAGCACACATGTCAAAACAATCAAACATTATATGAAAAGATCAATACTAATATTTCAAAAGAATGCAAATCATTTTGAAAAACAGTGATAATACATAAGTAAATTAACATTAATCAATCAAAAATACATTACTAAGGTAAACATAAACAAATGATAATAAGTTTTACAATACAAACTGAATGTTTGCGGATCAAAGGAGCACAAAACACTGACGTGACGAATCAGAAGACACAACGTAACGATGGTTCTTGATGGGAGGGGTGAAAGATCCTCCTGCGAGGTAGCGTGTAAGGATGGATGTGTTTCAACCAGGCAGAGGGTGATGAAGGTCCCTTGACTCACTTGGTAGAAACAGTCGCTTCTTCTGTCACACGGAGGGCGCCATCGTGTGTAGAGAGGACTCGCGTAGGCTTGACTTGACTGCATAATGGGAGGTCACAGTTTAGTGAACCTGAAGCTGACCACAGTTACTTCTTCGCGTCAATGGATCCGTTGGAAGAGGGCTGCATTCTTGGGTATAGTTCCTGACTTATGATAAAGAATAGTTCACAAAGTTTGTGACATGAGGAGTAATATTCAGTGATGATCGACTTCGTATGAGAGTACAATCGCTCCCATAACCCATACACAAGCAGTAACAGTTAGTCAGGCAGAGAAGACATGCTAATTGGCTATTAAAGCGTTTGCGTCACAACACTTTAAAGTGTAAGTTATGCTAGCTTATAGAGAACGTTAGTTTAGCATTATGTCGCAATAAACTAAATTTATTAGCTTCGGCTCATGGTAATAATGAAACTAACAGTGAATAACAATAAAAATATGCACATGAGTGTAGTGCATCAAATGCCCTTTTTGAAAGGCATCTGGATAAACATGCTTTATGGCTTTTTCGGCTCATGGTACATGTATTAATGAAACATTGGTCAAGAATAATTCAATTTATTGAAGCAGGTCCAAATGAAAGGTGGTTGGATGAGGGCAGTGGTGGAAGAAAGAGTGGTTAGGGATGCTGGTTTGGTCGGGTTTATAAAGAGCCGACAGGGATATATTAATATTCATCAAACGGGATCTCGTGGGTAAGTCACATGCAAAACTTAACCATTGGGGAAAGAGCAAACTTTGTCAGGTACAGGTTATTCTGAGGAGAACTTAAGGTGATCTTCCTCACGTATAGCTAAAGGTGATTGGCAGTTAATGGGTTAGTTGGAGAAAAAATTCGAGCTCAGCATTTTCTCTGGTTATATAGAAACATAACTTTTGGAGAATGAGACAGGTCTCACTTTGAAAGTCAGGGCAGTTAGTGAACCTAGAGAGTTCAGTGTTTGAGTACGAAGGGGGCATTCGATGGAAAAAATGAAGCAGGGGCGAAAACGAGAACGAGAAAACTAATACAGTGTAATATGTGTATGCATGCATGGGTATTCACAACATGCAGTAGTAAATTGTCGTTGCCATAACAATACAACACATCTTACTGCTTATGATGTAATATTACTTGGTCTAAGAAGACTTATAAGACAGATCCTGCTCTCACTGCAGCTGCATTGGAACATAGTTTTCAGCAGCTTTTCTCTTTCGCAGGTTTACATATGGAGCAGACAGAGTTGCAATGGGCCGATTACCTGGTGTTCGGCCTCTCTTTGGTTTTTACTGCTGGAGTTGGTCTTTTTTTGTCCCTTTACAAGAGGAAAAATTCCAGTACAGAAGAGCTTCTCTTGGCATCGAGATCAATGCACTTCCTACCTGTCTGCCTCAGGTAAACCATTATGATGGATCAATGGCATGGGGATTGACATTGATAACTTTCTGTTGTTTTAATTATTGTCAATTGATTAAGACCGGTATTTGAGGAAAATTCAAGTACGTGTTGGTTTGAAAGATACCTAATTCGCCTGATAGAAATATATATTTACTCATAATATTCTTAAATACTTTTGAAACCCCATGGTGTGTTTAGACGTTTTAATCATGTGTTTTGCTCCCAATGTTTCACAACTACTTCATGGTTTTGCCACCAAACAGACAATTGTAATTCATTGTCAATACTACATGGAATATAAATTATTCATTAATATTATCCGTTCGCAATAACACAGATCTGTGAACAGATTCTTAGAGTAATCTTAAGACCGAGACAGCCGCTTCGAATTTCATTTCGAAACACTGAACTTCGACTTTGACGTTCACGAACAAAGGTTTAAGGTGATCAAAATATAAAACATAACACTTGTGGCTGTACATGTAAAAGTATGAAAGTTTGTGTTGGAGGGAAATTTTTAGGTACAGCTAGGAAACCCAGAAGATTAAATGCGTACAATATGATTTTAATGATACCTTCTCAGTATTGTTTTTAACATGAAGACTATTGAAGTAGGCCGAAGGGATCAAAAGTAGCCTGCATCGTAATTGCGTGCATATTTTTAGCGCTTTTCAGTTTTTATCAATCCGTGTCTGTTGGTCAGATTATTCCACAAAAATATACAATTACCTTTCGAAAACATTAATTACCCTTCTTACCCACATCAAGACATATCTGCATGAGAAAATGGCAACTGCTTCTCCGTAATTCCTTGGTTAATTTATAAACACAACTTTATTTCATGCGCTGATGTCGACAGTATTTCATTTTACAGTCTCTTAGCTTCCCTGCTGAATGCATCTATGATACTAGGTGCTCCGTCTGATGTTTATTTCTTCGGTACTGCCGCACTCCCAATGGCAATTGCCTTCAATTTTGTCGGCCCTGTTGCGGCTCTTGTCATCGTTCCAACATTTTATAATATGAAGCTCACTTGTGCTTATGAGGTACTGGATTGGACAATCACAAATCATGATAATATGGAGCAATTTTGCAGTACCTTGAAAAGCGATACAACTATGCTGTACGGATCGTTGGCTCTATAATTTTCGGTGTATCATTGGTGAGTATTCATAGTTTGAATGTGATGACTTTTAATGGGAGACACTAATATAATACTTTCAGTATCAGAGTGTCGTAAAAAAACTACAATTTTTTTTTCTTCATTTTTATAGCTTTTGTTTTTAGCAGTAGTTTTATATGGGCCATCTCTGGCATTCTCTCAAGGTAATCAATTAAATGTGCTTCGATTGCCTTTTCACCTGATATTAACACTGTTCATTTATGCAGTGACGTCACTGTCTTTACCTGTCGCTGTTGGTGTTACCGGTGGAATTTGTACAATATATACGATGCTTGTGAGTATTGGATACCGAATTACCACTTCGAGAGTGTGATGATTGTATATACCTCATAACCAACCGGAGACTGCTTGTTACCCAATACAAGAAACATTAACATACAATTGAATATTAATTATTCTGTGTAATTCCACAAAAGGATGAGAGTAACAATATTGACTGACTCTATCGAAGCGATTGCTCTCACTCAAGGAGACACAGCTCTCCTAATTATATTTCAAATTTGACTCTAAACACAAACATTTACCATGAACATAGTTTTGTTATAACATCTGTTAAGATCCCATGGCTTTAACGAAAACTTACTTTATATTTAAGTCTAGTATGGCCACACACTCTTGTAACGTATTACACTTTTGGATTAAAGAATACATGAACATACAACCAAAGATACAAAGTTCACAAAGTACCAAATGGCCCCTATTGTTACAAACAGTCCATTCACACCAAAGATACAAAGTTCACTGATATAACCAACATAACAGCTTCCACTCGTCCACAAACCCAGCAACATCATCAGGCGTCCAATGATAATTATAACACAAGAAAGTGAAACTGCCGCGGCATAGTTATCATGGCGAAGTCCCTTACAGTTCGACACGTCCGGACCACCATTATTGATACATGTATGAGAACTCACAACCTATCAATCGTTGCTCTATTCACGTATAATAGTTACTACCGTGTATCGATCTCAGTGATACTCAACAGTTTGCTCTCTACTATTGCATAATATAGTTTCTTGTTTGAACACAGGGCGGTATTAAAGCTGTGATCTGGACCGACACCATTCAAATGATCATCATGATCATTGGTCTGATCGTCCTGGCTGGTGTCGGCACAAACAAAGTTGGAGGTTTTGGTACAGTCTATCAGATTGCCAAAGATTACGACAGGGTCTCTTTTTTCGAGTGGGAAATAGTATTTTTCTTTCGACCAGTTGAAATGTCGTCCCTGTTCATAGGTGGAATTTGGACCCCAGGATCCGAAACACAGTGTGGAGTGCATTTTTTGGCCAATGGGTAAACTACATCGGGATATTCTTCTCGAATCAGATGATGATCCAGAGGTATTTGACTGTTTCCAAAGTTCGTGATGCGCAACTGTGAGTAGATCAGTGAAAATGGTCCAATTCATAGGAATGATTTCAGAGCTGTTTTTCTGATGATGTTTTTGGCCTCCATCCTCATCGTGTCAGTGGCCATCCTTGGCTGGATAGCATTCGCATTTTACAAATTTGATCCTCTCATTCAGGGGCGCATGACAAAAGGCGACCAGGTTAGTGACGACATCGACGGTTGTTATGACACAAAATTCGTAAAAATAATAAGGGGTGAGATTATAGTTGAAACCTTGCACATGTTTGGCAAATATCTGTGAAAGGTCGATTGCCAAATTCGTCTGCAGATTTCAACAGGAAACAAAAACCGAGAATTCTCTAGAAACTGTACATAAAATTAGTTCCCCGTTTCATTGTCAAACATATATAATTTCCCAATTCTATCGAACTTCCAAATTAACCCGCACAGGCCATACTAACTGGCATACATCTATGAACATGCTTTTTATTATTAAGGAAAATTTCAATTACAAATTTTCCTTATGCTAGTTTTTTTGTTTTTGTTTTTTTTAATTTTTTTTTTCTTAATGTGAGGTTAATGTATGATTTTGATTGAAATTGGTAGGTCAAAGGTCAAAAGTCAAGGTCACAGCGATTTTTTGAAGTTTTAAATTAGATTGCTTGTAGCTCATTAATTAATTGAGTTTTGCAACATATATCAAAATATTCAGTGTATTGATATGTACAACAATGCATAAACCATTAATGCTCTCAGATGCTCTGTTCTTGCGTAATCTTGCATAATTAATAATAATAATAATAATAATAATAATAGTTTATTTCAGACTGAAATCCATATACATGCATATGATAAATGAAATAAATAAGATGAAAATAAAAATAAACAATAATAAATAAGCAATGCATCACATCAATTCATAAATAAAACAGACTTCCAATGATGCCACAAAGATGAATTAAAGACCGTACACGATAAAATTGAACAAATAAGATTATTGCTTGAGTTTAAAATTCGCTTCTGGAAGTTAAAAATAGCATGTCTAAGAATTTCATTAAGAGATTTAACATGGTTAAATGCAAACATTCCACTGGCACTACAAACTACTACTGCATTATAATTACGACATTTTATAACGTTGATATTTAGTTAATTATGCCAGTTGTAGATTTGAAATTTGCAGGAAATATTTCAAGTATACATGCAGTTCTTATCAAATCCAGATTTTAGCGGAGGTACCGTGAATGTCAAGGTCATTGTGGTCATTGAAACATTTAATTGCATACATTCATTATTATTACGAATTTAATCAATTTTCATATTTTCACGAATTCAGTCAACTGTGTGCTGTTGAATCTTTGATAGAAATATGATATTTCAGAGTATTAGTATGTTTTTTTTTTGTCAAAATACATTTATTGGCAACACTTGGCCAATTTCATTGCTTCGGTATTCTGAGGAACAAAGTTTGGTACTGAATATTTTAAATTTCCTCATGGCAGTCAATGAGTAAGTTGCACTCATTAATGAGGCCAGTGATTTTGGGATTACCACTGAAAGTTCGAAGTTCCTCTGAATAGAAATACTCTTTGGTTGCGCAATTCTTTTGTAAAAGCTTTAATTAAAGCATATAATTTGGCATCATGAACTAATATTGCTGCAATTACGATCATGATCCCTTGATCAATATGTCCATCAATAGCTTAATTGAACATTTTCCTTGATCAAATCTCTCATTGATTCTTGTATATATTTTTTTACAGATTGTTCCTTTGTTTTTGATAGACATTCTGGGTGACCACGCTGGTGTGCCTGGATTGATCATTGCGGCGATATTTGCCGCGGCGCTTAGGTATGAAACTTTGAAAGTTTCTGCTCTACGTATGTAACTGAACTCTATGCAAACTTGTATCCTCAGTTCTGTTTCATCGGCGGTGAATTCTTTAGCAGCTCTAACACTCGAAGATTTCATAAAACCCATACATCTAAAATTGTACAAGTGCAAACTGAGTGAGAAATTGGCCACTCGACTGACCATTGGCTTCGGTGGGTCATCCTACCTCCCCCCTCCAAGAATTGAAGTGTAATTGAGATGTAAATAATTTGTGACAGAGTGAATACATATACATTTAATTCGAGTGCTTGTGACCTTTTATACGTTAAAATGTCTTGTTTTGAATACATATTATAATTTTTGCGTTTTGTTTGGACCATAGCTTTCATCTTCGGGACAATTACCATCGGAATCTCATTTGCTGCTGAGTACATGGGAGATAAACTTCTTGAAATGGCGTTATCGGTTTGGAGTATTTTTGGAGGACCTGTTGCCGGAGTTTTCATCATGGGGTTCTTCT
>KB293621.1:11578-30355 GCA_000328365.1 Capitella teleta | reverse complement strand
GATGGCAGCAACAATTGTAGAGATTGCAGGTCTTGTGCTGCAGTGTGGTTATGCCTATATTAAGTAGACATATTAGCTACCACCCCTTCCCTTCCCATCCTAGAATCTAAAGATAATTTTATGCTATGAAATAATAAAAGGCTATTGAAATCAAAATAACCTTGTGATAATTATGCTGATGCTTCAACATTAGTTGAACACGACTAACTTCAATCTACATGTACATGGTGTACTTGTACATAATTATATCATATCAATCGCCTAATCAATATTTTGGTGTAGGAATTATGCCAATCGTGGAACAGAACAGGTCTTTTATCCCTTTTTCGCATTTACACAGCACGAAAAAGGAGTTTTTCTGAAGAAAATATTCCGAACATGGTCCAATCGAGTTCAAAATGACAGCTGTCAAACGCACAACACGTGCTAATGTTTACACTTTGCGTATGGATATTGCCTAATTTTGAGTGCATGAAAGAAATCAAATTTCAGAAAATTAATACATTGTGTCTAATCATAAATATATTATCAGTTTTTCAAATACGCATTAATAACATTTAAATGTCGAATTACATTTGAAACACGAGCACAAATGTTGGACTATTTTCTTTTGCGTGCTCACTTCCCTCTTCAAAATTGAAGATGAGTTCCACGATCTACGAGACAGACTGGTGCTGTGGCGTCGTCTGCTCGTTAGACAATGCGGGTAGGCATGATCGCTGCCCCCGAATGCATACGTGGCGAAGCAGTTATCCTGTTTACCATAAATATGACAGACTAATGTTTGTATCTGCAGCCCCCACCGGAAGAACTTCATGTGCACGCCGTACGTTGTAATGCTGTAAATCAGCATATGGTTGCAGCATGAGCGCAAAACGGTAAAGCGTCACGCCTTTTCATTACTTTAACATGGAAATAATCCGATTACAGGACGACTGTAGAGGCGCGCATGCAACATAGATGCTCATTTTTGAGACATTTCTTTGAAATCTTATTTTCTATTGCTTTTATATTCCGAGTCAGTGGTGGGATATTTTTTGTCATTTATTGTCGATGGCTCTCTATTTTTTTTTTTTTTTTTTTTTTTCTTTACTTTTTCTTTTGGCATGGCAATATGATTGACATTGGTTGGAATATATTTCTAGTCAGATGTCCTAAGGACGAATAGTTTTTTGTTTACAGGTCATTTACCGCCCTGGGGATATCTTAGACTTTTCCACGTCAATTTTCATGATTCTTCATCTTGAAGTACATGTATGAATTTATGATGATACATGGGTGTACCACTGGCGCCCGTATCACCCGAACGGGTTGGGTGGAGCCGTAAAACCCCAATCACTCACATGGGTGTACCCAGGATTCGTGGAGAATGGGGGTGCGATATCAAGATTCTGTAAGAACTAAATTAATCCATTACAATCATGCCGGGAAAAAAATCTTAATAATACTATAGCAAAGTTATGAAATCTGAACATATTACAAAGCGTTTTCAGTTATTACAGTGTATTCCAGTAAAGAACAAGTAAAAAAGTAAAGAGTTGAAGATTATATTTAATTAACTGTATTCAATTAGCACATCTGCTTAATGATCAGTTCATAAGAACAATTTTCAATCGGAAACTGGAATATTAAAATAAAAATTTCAGTGGTGATCAGGTCCGAGCTGGGTTTCAACTGTACTGACTGAGCAGGTATCAGTCTTTGGACTGGCGTCTTTCTTGGCTTTCTTCCTGCAACATCCGCAGAGATCCGTCAGATCCTTCCTGAACTTAGATCCTCCAATGCAGTAGAGAAGGAAATTGACTGCATTATTGGTGTAGAACATTTTGTTTGCGACGTGGAAAAAAATATAATAATCGGAAACAGCTTCGTTGTTTTCGTATGGATTGATGTACTGGTATGCAATATATCTAACATACAGCGGCATCGTGAGAGTGAGAAATGTGAAACTGACCATGAGCAGCATGACCAACACTTGGCGTTCGCGAGAGGCGGACTTCTGATCTCGTGCCTTACCTAACTGTGGCCTCGATTTACGAACTGTGGCGATGATGGCCGTATTTAGGCAAAGCAAACAGATGAACGGGATGAAGCAATTCAGGCAGACTGTAACCCATGAATACACTTGCGTGAACTTCGACCTAACAGCCAAAGCGGTGCATGTTGGTCCGACTAACTTGGAATACAAGATGTAAGGAATAGTGTAAACTCCCGTAAAGAATGGGATGACAGCAAGGGTCCGTTTAGCTCTTGTTGGTGTGCAGATTCGTTTCGCCAGCAATGGAAATCTGACGCCAATGAAACGATCGACGGTCATGCTGATGATGATGCAAACGCCAGTCAGCGAAGCAAAGTTATAGAGCCAGACAAACATGCTACACTCCCATGCTGGAGAACGGTAGGTCTTCAAATCTTCAGACCTAAAGAACATAATGTCTGTAAATCTCCAGAAGTAATGGGAAGCCACAGTCATCATGCACGTATCAGAAATGGCGAGTCCACACATGTATACACAACATGAGATGGCTCTGTTCTTCGGACGAGAAAACACGACCAATGTGAGACCATTGCCAATCCAACCGAGCAGCAACACGAATGGCATCCACGCCATGTTTATCTGGACTCCGATTTTGAATCCCTTCGTTTCAGAAGGCCTCATTTGAACCATGTCTGTCGTTGTCAGTTCTAAATCAACAGTGTGAATTCTGTTTCTGTTGCTTGTATTCAGCATATCTGCTGTGCTTGATTCTGCGGCTATTCCCACATTCAATCGAACTAAGAGCAGAAAGCTCACAGCTACAATCCTCACAGCTGCCATCTCGAAATGATTAGCATGATTCAATGCCGTGCGTTTACGTACTGTACATACGAGAGGAGATCGGAAAATCATTGGCGAATCTTACGAGGATCAACTGGAACGTTCTTGGCATATTTTGCGAGGTTTGATTGGAGAGTTATTGGCGTATCCTACAAGGGGTGATTGGAAAGTTATCATCATAAACGATATTTGATTGGGAAGTAATCGGAGAATATTACGAGGGCCGACGAGTGATTGGAAAGTTATTGGCATATCCTACAAGGAATGATTGGAAAGTTATCATATACGATATTTGATTGGAAAGTAACGGAGAATATTACGAGGGCCGACGAGGGATTGGAAAGTTATCGGCATATCCTACAAGGAATGATTGGAAAGTTATCATATACGATATTTGATTGGAAAGTAACGGAGAATATTACGAGGGCCGACGAGTGATTGGAAAGTTATCGGCATATCCTACAAGGAATGATTGGAAAGTTATCATATACGATATTTGATTGGAAAGTAATCGGAGAATCTTATGAGGGCCGAAGAGGGATTGGAAAGTTATCGGCATATCCTACAAGGAATGATTGGAAAGTTATCATATACGATATTTGATGGGAAAGTAACGGAGAATCTTATGAGGGCCGACGAGTGATTGGAAAGTTATCGGCATATCCTACAAGGATTGATTGGAAAGTTATCATATACGATATTTGATGGGAAAGTAACGGAGAATCTTATGAGGGCCGACGAGTGATTGGAAAGTTATCGGCATATCCTACAAGGAATGATTGGAACGTTATCATATACGATATTTGATTGGAAAGTAATCGGAGAATCTTATGAGGGCCGAAGAGTGATTGGAAAGTTATCGGCATATCCTACAAGGAATGATTGGAAAGTTATCATATACGATATTTGATTGGAAAGTAACGGAGAATATTACGAGGGCCGACGAGTGATTGGAAAGTTATCGGCATATCCTACGAGAGGCACAGATAACAGATACACTATAGATTTTGCAAACGGACATAATGCGTCACAGAAGACGGAAAGGCGAATCATGCGGGTGCCAGCGTCCGCCATTGCTGTTGAACTGAAATCAGCTGACAGCACTTGATTCTCATATCTGTACCGTTAGAAAATGGCTCGAAACTATTGCCATTATGATTATCATTGATTCGCATTACTGTATGAGTATTTTTTGTGGACATCTATTGTTTGTTTTGTTATAGTTCTTGGGGGTTTTTTTTCTTCTTCTGCGGTTCACGTTTAATTGAGCGCGAAAAATTGGTGTCACAAAAAAAGAAGAGTTACTGTACAGTCAGACCCCGTTAATCCGCCCTCATTCGTTCCCAAGGAAACTGACAGATTAACGAAAAGGACGGATTACATTTTAGACCGCAAATTGATGAAATTTGTGTCATTCTAGAACCCCAAAAACCCTTGTGATGCATTAACGGTGTAGCATATATCACAAGGTTTGAAGCTGGAGGTAAAAAGGATCTCACAAACGATCACATGAGGTTACTAAAAGATTTTAAATTTTGAAAAAAAATCAGTGATGGTTGTCTGCTTGTGATAAGCCGTTCCACCACGCCCCAATCTGTGTAGTTCATCTCTATTTTCTTGCTTCGCTGCCTCCGACTTCTCCAATGTCTCGAAATATAGCATTAATGCGCGCACGTGCTGCCTCGCTTCCCTCGCCAAGACTTCCTTCGCGGGCTCAGATCCACTCGCTTCTCCACTCAATTGATCTCCACTCACAACTTCGTCATCTCGTTCGTTCTGCTCCTGAGCATCGCTTAACCCAGCGACAAATTTAATTAAAGACTGAACATAATTTTTGCCTGCGATTTTAACACTTAACAAGTTAACTAAACAACGTGAATCGCCGTTAAACAAACGGGGAGGCGCCAGTTGTTGTTAAACTGACCCGACTTCATAGAAATCGCCGACAATTAGTGTGTCGTGGCTAATGTTTGTTTTCGACACGCTATTTGGGCGGATTACATGTGTTATTTACAATGATAAAGTGTATATTCGTTCCCTAGAATCGTGGTCGGAGTCGGATTAACGAAAAGGACGGATTACACGACACAATTAACATTACAAACGATTCGTCCCTGAGATTTTAGGGCGGATTACATGACGGCGGATTAACGGGGTCTGACTGTATTATTATACACACCGCGAGCACACCGCGAAAACCAGATCCGCGAGAAATCGATTTCACTACATGCCATCCAATTAAGGACATACGAGTATACTTAGCGGCGCTTGTGCGAGTTACAGATGACCCTTAATTTACAATGCGTATATAGGCCCCTTTTCGGTATGTAAGAAGAGGCGGAATGCTCCAAGCATTGGAGTGGTGCATTTCATGCACGCAAATTTGCGAGATCTCTTTTAAATTGTTTGTATGTGTTAATTTATAGGCTGTAATAATGCACTGCCCTATTGACGAATGATATAATATCAGGATAATTAAAAAAATGCTCACAATATTTATGCAGTCATTCTTTGAACAGTTTAGATCAACATTTTGCTGGGTAAAATTATCAAAATATGACACAATTAAACCATCTTGGAGGTGAGGAAGACACAGTTCGATGGCCTTCTCCATGCACCAATTAACTCTCACCTTGCTCCTTATGGTGATTCAAAACAATGCGGCAGAAATATGTGAGAAAATGAATCTGTCAACTTCTCATATGGTTGTTCTTTGGACTTGTTTACGGAGCTCAACTTGTTCTTTCAACTGATTCGTTTCTCTCGACCCAGAAAGTTCTAATTTTCTTTTAAAATGCGGTTTTCATATCTGAGTTTAGCCAATTGAGTTTGAGTTGATTTTAATTGATTTTCTGAGTCTAATTGAGTATTGGAGGAGCAGATGACACGGGAACTGTGACTTCTTTAGAAAAAGAAGGGGCGGCAGGAAGGGGCACAGGGTTAATGACCTCTATAATAGTACTTGAGGCACCTCCGGGGAATCAAATTAAGTAAATAGTATTCCATTTCTTCTTGCGTAATGACATTGATGTCACAAGCACTCGTTGGTTGGGAACACAGAGGTGGGGAGGGGATTGAATGTCCGAACAGGGGTAATTAATTGATCATAAATTTTCAAGTCTCTTCCATTTCTTGGAATTTGCAATTGGTGAGGATGAAGCAAAATGGATGCTCTTCGGAGGTGGAAGCGGGGGTCAGGTGGAGCTGCAGGAAATAGTTCTTGGATGGTGTTCAGGCCGCGATGTAGGATCGTCTGTTTGTGTATCATTGCAGCGTGGGCTGTCTTCCTGCGGGTTTCCATGGAGCTGATGTTGTTGTTCTCTATTTGCAGCATCCGGATCGTACTTTGCTGGACAGCTTGTAGTTTGTGTAGTAGGGTTTCACTGGCATGAGCGTAGCACACGCTGCCTTGCTCCAATGCCGACCAGACCATGGTCTAGTACAGCGATGATAACAGTTGTCGCGTGTAATAGGGGCGCATCCTCATCAGCTGCCTGATGGCTCCTTCCTGGTGCGAGCAGCGGTGCATGCTTCCGCGCAGGGATAATCTCTTAGGAGGGTTTACAATATTTATTATTTTTAAATTGCATCGAAAGGTATATGTAGTAGGCTTGATTAAATGTTCAGTCATATTGTAGCAATCATACGAATGTCGTTGAATATAGTGATTAAAGTTATAAGATATTTTTTTTTTTTTTAATAATCTGAATATATGAATGGGATGTCAACATGAAATTTATGTTCCCATATTCCCATAGATGTATGTCATATTATTACTTACCGATCAGAATGTTTCTTTCGATCAGGAAATGTATGCATTTAAACAGAATTTCATATTGTAGGTTCAAGAGTACTTTTGTTAATGCTCGCAAAGTTGATGACACGACAATAGCAGGCAGTACACAGCGACGCTTCCATGGTGAAAATGATGTAAATAAAGACAGTTATCACAAATGACACTGTTAAGGATTGGAGCTGTCAGTTGATTACCTCAGCGCATCAGCTCATCAACATTGTCTGCTGAGCTTGATCTAATTGTCACGCATGGTTATGCCGCAGAAGGGATTGCAGCTTCTGTCTATTCTGTGACGAGGGGTGATTGGAAAGTTATCATCATATCCTACTTAGGGTAATTGGAAAGTTATCATCATATCCTACTTAGGGTAATTGGAAAGTTATCATCATATCCTACTTAGGGTAATTGGAATGGTGCAATCATATAAACAGCTTTTACTGCTTTGTTTGCAGATTATTGCAAAAATTTTATGCCTATTAATTCTAATCGTGATTCTGTATTATTACAAAGTGATTTACATGAACTTTTAAAATGGAGTAAAAATTGGGGTATGGCTTTTAATCCGTCGAAATGTAAGTTCTTACCATTACTAGATCCACACTCTCCTGTTTCTTTTAATTATCATCTCGATGGAAATGTTTTAGAAAGAGTCTGTGAATTCAGAGACCTTGGTGTTGTTTTTAATAAGAATCTGTCTTTTACCCCTCATATTGAATGTATTGTTTTAAAAGCTAATCGTGTGTCTGGCATTATTAAGAGAATCGTTGGTTATAGTGCCCCTCAATATGTAAAGCTAAGACTTTTTACTACACTTATTTGACCTATTTTAGAGAACTGTTCACAGGTTTGGTCACCTTCTTTTAAAAAAAGATATTTATTTTATAGAGTTCACTCAGAGGTCAATGACCAAGTATGTCTTGAATATTTTTACTGATGAAATGTCCTATTGTCATCGTTTGCAGGCTTTATATATTATACCTTTGTCTTATCGTAGAGAAGTGGCGGATCTAATGTTTGTTTTTAAATACTTGAAAGGTTTTATTAATGTTGATTTTACTGATGAAGTGAGCATTTAAAATAATACACGCACTCTTTGTTCATCGAACACTGGCCTCCTTTTACAAAATCGTAATGTCAGAACCGAGACTTTGAAAGTTTTTTTTTTTTTTTTTTTTTTAATCTCATCTGTCATTTATGGAATATCTTACCTGCTTTTATTAGAGTTTCGCCAACTGTTTCGGTTTTTAAAGATCGTTTGATTGTTTTTTACTTTTTCAAACTTGATTCGTTTTATGATGTTTTTAATTCTTGCACTATTTCTTCTATTTGTCGTTGCACAGGGTCTTATCCTGTTACTTGATCTTCGTTGTTTTATTTTGTCATCTTATTTTATCTCTGTCATGTGTTGATTATTTATAGGCTGTGCCTTTCTATCAATCACATTTTTTATGCCATTAATTTCAACAACAACAACAACAACAGAAAAAAAAAAACAGAAAGAAAAATCCTACCAGAGGTGATTGGAAAGTTATCATCAAATCATATGAGGGGTGATTGAAAATTTATTGGCGTATCCAACAAGTCGCATTTTTCCGTTCCCTTGCCACGTAAAATTAGGAAAACATTATAGGTGTCACGTTCATGAAGTCGAACAATCTGTGTTTAAGGTGAAATTATTCGTAATTTTGTATTATGTTCATTTTGAAGCTAGAATCAAAACACGCAGACTTCTATATCATGAGCAGAGCTCTGGTCGTGGCTTTTGTGTCGGATTGTCGCTTTTGACGACGTTTAGACAGTCATAACGCACTCTTGGCGGGACGTCTCGTATTTAGGCAGTTACAGAAGTTACAAGTCCTGTAGAACAACACCAAACACAGAACCAAAACCTGGAACTCTCTGCCGACAGATATTCGTGCCATGCACCAAGGACATTTTTATAACACCTTCTTGATTAATTTAGCATTTGATGCCAGATGTTCTTTTATTATTCTATTTTATCGATTCCTGGTTATGCAACTCACGGATTCGACTTTCATGACCTGAAAACTCTCATGTCGTTACAGCATGGCACATTGCATAAGCTTACAGTGTTGATATGTGATAACTGGTTGGACAAAACTGATTGCTCTGTTTCACGTTTGTTGTAGATGTGGTTCTTTATGGTGACCAGAAAGGAGGGAAAACACCCAGACTTGATCATAACGTAAATCAACGTATCCTTTATTTTGGATATAAATCATAACGCATAAGTCCCATTATGACACTCTGTAACAGAAATCATCTATTGAGTCGTAGCCCGTGGAGGGCACGTGTTCACCCAGATAGCATTTGGGTAGTTGCTGTAACGTTGTCAAATAGTTTCCGGCAATGGTTGCCGGCAACGTTGATATTATCCTTGAAGTAATGTCTTTCACAAGCAAAAAATCTACCCGAGACCTTAACAACAACCATATATCTACCATTTGGCAACGTTGAATGTACGGATTAACCATGACAACTATACACATACATATCCCACTTGGCAACATTGATATTAGGCACAAACAAGCAAACACATCATATAATTATGCATAATTTATAGCTTCATAGTTGGAAAATCATCTGCGATTGCTGATCGAGTCATCCGCTGAATTGACGGATTTTTTTTATTTTTTTTTATTTTTTTTTAATAATTTTATTCAATCATTCAATCATAACATAAAAGGTGCGAAAATAACGTAGTGGCAGAAGCGTGATCGCTTTCTTTCGGATGTTGTTGCCCAAGCGAAGAAGGTACTAGTCTTGTACGTAGCATCCTTTTGGTGGAGATTGTGTTAACACAAGATACTATGGCAGCTAATTTGTAAATGTTGGGAATCGGTTCTGACCTGTCTACCAACACTGTCCGAATATAATTAAATTCGCTACTAATTGTCTACCTTGAGTACCTTGGCCTAATACATAAACTTGTGAAAGGAATACACAAGAAAAGGAATAATGTTATACATTGTAGGTTACCTTTATACCTGGTTAATTAAATAAACAATAACCCGAAGGCGCACAGGCATTCAAATGGAAATTAACTAATCCCATCACACTATTATTCTACCTCGAAGTTGGGAATTAACCTTTTAACTCTTGTGAAATATTTGATAAATAGTAATAATGACTACACCCGATCGTCACTCATGCCCAGACACGATACCTCTCTCCCACTCGCTTCCTTGGATCAACCGTCCACCTGTGCTTGTACGTTCCGTCTTGCATGTACTTCGTTCTTCTTCTTAAATGGTTTCTTCGTCCTGATGTCAGTTTTCTTGGACCTTTGAGAGAGATCTGTCTTCCTCCTGGCTTCCCGATCGAGTGTCCTGCTCCGCGTCGCTCTTCTCCGTTAATTAAGCCTCCTTGGCTCTCCGCCTCAGCATGGACGCTAGCTGTTATATTTGGCGGATTTATCGTGTAACCTGGTAAGCCTATAAAATTTTAATTAGTCTGGACTCATTTTGGGCCTAAGACGGTAAGGCTGATCCACGGGCGATTGGGCTCAGCCATGGTATAGGCCGGGCTACCTTTTGGGAAGAAACGGCTGCACGGTGCCTCTACCCACGAAAGAACACTCATGGCTATTTCCATACCTATTTCCTAAATGACAACAACCAATGCCTGATTTTTCCAACCGTTCAATCAGCTCATCCATGTAGATACAAAATAAAATTGGAGACAGTACCCCGCCTTGTTTTACGCCATTTTTACAACTCATTGAGGAAGATCGTTTACCATTCCAATTAACGACTAAGCTCTACTACTTGTACATCGAAATGAGTAATTTACAAATCCGAGGACAGAGACCTCTACGGATCAGAAGACGAAACAACTTTGTATAATGTAGCCTGACAAGCGCAGTATGCAATACAACTTTGAGTTTGAATACTTGTTGACAATCTCTTCAAGGACAAAAGTGCATTGCGTCGTGCTATGTTTCTCTTTGAAACCAAACTAGAGGGGACTAGTGCTTAAAACTTGTGCATGCTTTACAAGTATAATTTTATCGAACACTTTCGCAATGATACTGCTGAGGGCAATTGACCTGTAGTTAAAGCTACTCGATAATGATTTCTTTTTATCCTTTGGAATAGGGATTAGGGTTGACATAAGCATAGCAGAAGGGGCAGTTTGGTGAGCTATCATTGCATTAAACAGGAAAGATAGACAAATAAACAATTCGTGACACCCTTTGATGATGTGATCAGAGCAGATTACATCATTAGCCTCAGATTTACCACGTTTTAGTTTTTTCATAGCCCTGGTAACATCATGTACATTGAGAGAGAGAGAGAGAGAGAGAGAGAGAGAGAGAGAGAAATCATTTATTTAACAACAACATACATCAATGTGAATTAAGCGGGGAGAAAAAAAGAATAATAAATTAAAAAGTATTTTTTTTTCTTTTTTCTTCCGAGTGCAGACTGATGGTAGCAATGATGATGATGATAGTATGATGATGCAGGGAGACCAGGCTAAGGCACAACAAGTGTCCGTTTTCGCGCTGGCCACCCCGGGGGATGATGAAATGATAATGATATTCATGATGATGATGATATGAGACGAGCATGAGAGGGAGAGAGAACTATTGATAGGATATTAATTTTGGTTATTGCAGACATAGCAGTTTTCTATTAAACATTGATATGAATATTGATTGATGAAATGAGATTTGATTCTTTTTGAAAATGAGGCTATTGAATGAGTTGATGAGTATGAGAGAAGATGGCGTGGGAATGGGTTGACGGTGTTGGTAATTGAATAGCGGAGACCCAGTTGGAAGAATTGGTGTCGATGCAACGGGACCCGCAACCGATCATCTCCTCGTCCAGCACTGATAAAAGTGCTGAAATAATTCGGAAGAATTGACATAATGCTCATAATAACAACCACTACTATTAACGCACTTGGACTCAATGAGTGCATCAACATGCTCCAACAAACCAGACATCTCACTCTCTTCATATGGGACGCTACTATATTAATTTTCATATTTCTGTGCACACATTTTACAAATAGACTCATTCCCTTGTACGCCTTCCACGGTATTCGGAACAGACGAAACTTGTTTAGTCTTCCTTTTAATTTTATCCCAAAAGACTCTGTCATCGGTAGATAGAATCGCATCAGCCACACGGTCAGATTGGATTCTGATAACCCTGTCCAAAACAGGAGAACACTACCAAAGCACTCTCTTTTTTCATTTTTTCTTTTTTTCTCTCTCTCTCTCTCCTTTGCTGTTGTTGTTCATATGTGTGTGCCGCCAGTGCACGAATAAAGCATTATTATTATTATTATAGTACTCCGCGATGTTAGATGTTGGTACCATAGAATAGCCCAAAGATCGAGGTGACTCTGGATTTATTTACCAACCATCCAGGTGATAATTAAAGGCATCGAGATGAACTTTGTGTTGTAAAGGCGAATGGGCTGTGTTAGCATGCAGAGGGATTTAGATTGAAGGAAAGGTTTGCCATCAGACGTTGCATGCAATCGCAGTTCCTTGTTGTTTCTCCAGACAGTTCACGGTCAAATACGTTTTGAAATTTATATATGGAACTGAAGGTAATTCGCTCGATCCTGACAAGACGCTTTTGTGCTCAACTTAATTGGAGAAAATGTTCTGGAGTTGTGGGCTATCATATTTGACATCACTCTTCTAATCAGGATTGTGTTCGGTCACAGTATTAGCCAGGGGATAAACGGTGGATTTGTTGTATGATAAACCGACTTATATCGTGTAATGTATATGACAAATAAAGTTTTTCCTTTGTTCTTCGTTGTTACATCAAAGAGATCAATATATCTGCGAACGCTAATTTCGGCTAACCTCTATTGGCCAGAAAAAAGGACTTTGAACCCAAGACTCTTGAGCTCAAATATGACGGTGACCTTCTGGATCTATAGCAACATGTTCAATCCTGAACTGACCCCATTGAAGAAGCGGAATGCTTTTACCAGACACACTGCACAAATTGAAGTAAGACAGAAATCCCATTGACTGGCGTTCATGGGATCAAATCGTATATATACGATATATAAAGTTTTTGCGGGGAAAAGTGTATAAAAGGCGCTCAAAACATTATCGCGGAGGAGTTGACATTTAACGATGACGTCACCACACTTATCAAACCAACGCTAACAACCAGCCTGAGTGAGTTTGGCACGGATCCTTCACATACAGTATTTTATGCTTCATTGACATCAGGTATTCATCTCCTTATGGCAATTACGTGCGTTTAACAACACCATTGGCCTGTGGCTAATGGATTCTGAAAAATGATGCTTTGCTTAGAGAATTCAAAGAAAAACTTTTGGCAGTAGGATTAATTTGCACCAGCATTGATAATAGCCTCTTTGGATCTGAAAATATATGCTTTTCTCTAAGTACGCCATTCCGTACAAGAAACGCAAGCATTAGGCAATGATGAAAATGTGAAAACATTGAGACAATTTTCTACTCTCAAATATAAAGCCCCGCCACGTACGGCTGAGTCACTGAACAGAACCAATTATGAGGGTATACATAATAGGGATTGTGGATCCCATGCATAATGTAAACATTCTGCACTGTCAAGCACACTGACCAATTTTTCCTTTGCTCGATCGCAGGAATCGATTCCCTGGTTAAATCCCGATTTATTTGAAGGTTCTTAATTTGCATGCAAACAATTTCACCACATTCGATAGGCTATATCGAAAATCTACTGCGCATGCGCACGTTGGGAGTTATGGGATAGGTGGCAGCGCATGCAACGCTCAATGTCGCCGTTATATGAAACTACAAAAATATCGTTCAATTGCCCTCTCTAGGTTGGAAAATATTATTTAACCTTGGGAGAGGGGTGTATTTAAAAAGAAGAAGATAAAAAAACGAGTGGACCGAACAATGACGTAATTCAGCTACACAGAGTTCTCCGGTATCCTGCTGTATACAGTTTAACGCTGTGAACTAATTGCTGGCTAGACCTGAATGCATCGCGCCCAGCCCTTGCGAAGAGGTCTATGTACTCAGTACTGCTCAGTGCTCACACAAAATGAAGTTCACAAAACTAGGATGACAAAGTCAGATTACAGTAATGTCTTGGCTAATTTAAGAAATGTTCAGTCAGGAAGTTTTTACCAATTTCAGAATCGAGGTAACACGTCGTCTAATCTAATTGGATGTGCATCGAAGAACAAACCATCATATTTACATGTATTAACACTTGGAACAGGGATAGACATGGTCATGCCATATCATAACAGCAGGTATTATAAATAGCGAAAGATAGGAACTTAATCCAATAAGCAAAATGTACAATGTATATATAGTTTTATATATTTGAAAATTAGACACTTTAATTAAGTGTATTCGATCAGTACATTTACGTCATGGTCAGTTCAGAAAGTAGACACTGGAACTTGTGCAACTCGGACACAGGTTAATTCAGTCGTGATCAGGTCCGAGTTTCGGACTGGGTTTCAACTGTACTGACTGAGCAGGTATCAGTCTTTGGACTGGCGTCTTTCTTGGCGTTCTTCCTGCAACATCCGCAGAGATCCGTCAGATCCTTCCTGAACTTGGATCCTCCAATGCAGTAGAGAAGGAAATTGACTGCATTATTGGTGTAGAACATCTTATTGGTGACGTGGAAATAGATGTAGAATTCAGAAAGGGTTTCTTCGTTTTCGTATGGATTGATGTACTGGTATGCAATATACCTGGCATACAGCGGCATTGTGAGAGTGAGAAATGTGAAACTGACCATGAGCAGCATGACCAACACTTGGCGTTCGCGAGAGGCGGACTTCTGATCTCGTGCCTTACCTAACTGTGGCCTCGATTTACGAACTGTGGCGATGATGGCCGTATTTAGGCAAAGCAAACAGATGAACGGGATGAAGCAATTCAGGCAGACTGTAACCCATGAATACACTTGCGTGAACTTCGACCTAACAGCCAAAGCGGTGCATGTTGGTCCGACTAACTTGGAATACAAGATGTAAGGAATAGTGTAAACTCCCGTAAAGAATGGGATGACAGCAAGGGTCCGTTTAGCTCTTGTTGGTGTGCAGATTCGATTCGCCAGCAACGGAAATCTGACGCCAATGAAACGATCGACGGTCATGCTGATGATGATGCAAACGCCAGTCAGCGAAGCAAAGTTATAGAGCCAGACAAACATGCTACACTCCCATGCTGGAGAACGGTAGGTCTTCAAAGACTCGGACCTGAAGAATACGACGTCCGTAAATCTCCAGAAGTAATGAGAAGCCACAGTCATCATGCACGTATCAGAAATGGCGAGTCCACACATGTATACACAACATGAGATGGCTCTGTTCTTCGGACGAGAAAACACGGCCAATGTGAGACCATTGCCAATCCAACCGAGCAGCAACACGAATGGCATCCACGCCATGTTTATCTGGACTCCGATTTTGTATCCCCTCGTTTCAGAAGGCCTTAGTTTAAACATGTCTGTCGTTGTCGTTTCTAAGTCATCTCCGTGAATCCTGTTTCTGCTGCTTGCATTCAGCATGTCTCTTGTGTTTGATTCTACGGCCATTCCCACTTTCAATCGAACTAAGAGTAGAAAGCTCAAAGCAAGAATCCTTACAGCTGCCATCGTGAAACGATGAGCATGATTTGATGCCGTCTGCTTATATACTGTACATTTGAGGGGTGATTGTGCAGCCCAAGAGCATCTTTCTTATCCGCACAATAATGACAAAGTTGACTGAACATATCAGTTTACCAAATGAAAGAGACAGACAGAAACAGACCACGAATATTCGGATCATATCATTAAGTTATGGCATACTGAACGCTGGGGCTTATATGCTGGGCAGCGTGGGTGTGATGCAATTATAGGTCACTGTGCTAAAATGTACGAAGCTGTTTTTACCGGAGAAGTCGCGCGTGTTTAATCATGTTACTTAACGGAATTTGAGGACAAGCTTTTTTGTTAAGTAAAGGTCTGAAACCGATACAATTTCACACACAAATCAATTATTGTAAATGTTTCAACTGGAACGTTTTTTTCGACCTTTTACAATAAATTGAATGATATTCTCGTAGTTTTATCAGCGATAATATTCAGGCGTTGTTGTTACAGCAATAAACGAGGCTAACATTCCCACAACTCCCCACGTTCGTATGTGCAATGAATTTGCGATGTAGTCTATGAAAACGGTGCCATTGGTTTATTCCGGGTGACACTGAGACAGACATTCCATGCCAAGCAAAGGGCACTGACTTTTGCACAACTGCAATCTTCAGCACACAATAGCCGAAGAAACCATGACCGACTGACCTATATCTTTTGTGGTAGCACAACAACATTTTACACAGCAATGCCAATAAAAACCTTCGTAACACCTTGTAGCATAGATGGGCTTGTAACAGTGATCTGTGTATATATATTGTCGTCAGAGATCGCAATGAAGTCATTATCGCACAACCTTTGATGCCCGAATTCTCGATTGTAACCGCTGAGCTGCAGCCCTTGAGTAACTACTCAGCTGATTGCCAAGCAGATCCAATGCTGTGGTGTGGTTAAATCTGCCTTGCTTTTGCAAACAAAAATACAGATCATCGTGAGCTACAGCTTGTCACCGTCCACTGCCGCTAACCTCTTCGATGTGGTGAAGCAGTAGCTCGGTGGCTACAATCGACCATTCGGGCATTTACGCTGCAATAGTTTGTAACGTCGATCGAAAGCACAACATTTGACCGATGCTGGCTGAAATTCTAGACTGAAAACAAAAACACCAACACTTTATAATGCACACACATAAAATAGGGGATTAATAAACATTGTGTTTCATGTGCAGCGGTTTCAAGCTCTTTTGTAATAATCGTTTACTGGTGGTTTTCAACAATTGGCAGCGTTTCATAAACGGTCATGTTCAAATTAACTCTTCCTCCATTCAAGACTTGTTCTTTTGTTCTGTGAAACAATCTGTCTTCGAGGCAATACCGCACAAGAGGTTCGTAATCTGCCAGCAACTTATTGATGAAGAGTTCGGGAGTTTCTTTGAGGAGAGGCAAGGCTTTCGCGGAAGGAATGCAGATGTGGCGTTGCTTGATTCCCTTGGTCTTGCAATGTCGCGTTGCTTTACGGCCATGTACCCAAGTTTTGTAACGAGCTATGTGATTGGACGTCGGAGTCTTTGCTGCACCATCTGCATGTAAACTGGGTGTGATGAATGTAAATAGCACAGTCATGCTTAGCATCCAGTGAGCGGATATTGACCCCCTTCACTATTTTAATTGCTGTTATGACGTGGCTAGCTCCTCTCCTCTGATCCCCATCTCAAGGTCCCGGAACATATTTTAATTTCAGAAATTGACACCAAAATTTGGAAGAGAAACTAGCCAGCTACAACAATATTAAGTGGTACTTTGATAACAATGACCCAATGGTGAGTTTTCATTTGACAATCGATCAAACCACTAATAATCCTAACTGAAACGTCACTGACCTGTGTATGTGCCAGGGGCATGCAAATGTGGGCTGAATTGAATCGTGGGAATGAATGTTTCTTCGGGGAATGTTGTGTCTTTCAGCCAATCGTAGAAGTCCTGGACTCTAGGATCAGTCAGTAGGAAGTCAACAAACCTTCTCGCCAACAAAACGTGGGTGCTGCCTTTGGAGATATGAATTTGATGAGGAGGGGGCTGTTTCTTTCCAATAATTTTGCGGCCTTCATGTGAATATTCCCACCGTTTGGTACATGTGCTGATCAAACGATATTACAGAAAAACAAATAAGCTTTTGATGGTTACATAGGATTTCGGGCATGGCCGGTATCAAACAACATTAAAAAAGAATGGGGCTTGGTAGTAGTTTTACTGTATTAATCGCCGAGTACGGCCGATGTTTGTCCAAGGGCTCACGAGAAAGGAAAAGTCAAGTTATAGCTTACCTACAGAACTCTTCATGCTCGACGTCATTGGAGCCATTCAACGATTTCAGAATTCTCACAATTTCCAAATTGGTGCGAAGAGGAAACTCCTGGCCCGTCAGGTTGATGAAGTATTTCCAATGTTTGCTCCTCTTCACCAATTCTCGCATACAAATCATCTCACCTTCAAGCACTCCCCACTGTCCCCATAAAACTTCTGTGCAGTTACTCGGGACGAAAACGTTGGGGAAGCAATCAGAAAGACCCTGGATGGCATGTTTGTAATCAACACTGGCATTATAATCAACGTGGATGCAATAGAAGTTGTGTGGTCGGTAAATGGCTCGGAGGAGGTTCTCCACTTGCATCGGGTTCTTGTAAACGAGCATGGAATAAGCGATGGGGAAGTCCTTTTCTTCTTGGCTTATTGATGCGTTGCTGGTAATATACAAACGTTCCTTGTGAAAGATGTTGCAGTGTTGAGTCTGATTGAGAAG
Source organism: Capitella teleta (assembly GCA_000328365.1). NCBI lineage: Eukaryota > Metazoa > Annelida > Polychaeta > Capitellidae > Capitella > Capitella teleta. The sequence goes on along the minus strand of KB293621.1, from coordinate 12,327 downwards.
CCATCTGGATTGGCTGTGATCGTCATCGATGGTAACATAGCCGCTCAGTTCGCTCGGTATCCGTTGCACTTCGCTTTCGTCACCATCGAAGAGTTTGGAACAACTGATATTGCTTGGAATGACAACGTTTGGCACAGAAATCGTCCGGGATTGGTTCTGGGGTAATGAGGCGGGCACTGAGTACATCACTAATTCCCAATTACTAATGGAGACAATTTTAATGATGACGATGATGATCATCAGTAGAGCCAGGCAGAATTTGCTGTACAAATTCGCGAGTACTAGATTCCGGATCGCCATTATCCGAGTGCAGAATATCCTCAAGAGACTAACTGATCTATGCAGCGCACAAAATGTGTCTTAGTGAAATGCTACATATAATATCATAGTTTGCCTGAAGGCTATTCTATTGAACGCAAGTTCAATGTCGAAAAATGTCAATCATTAAAAAGATTCCATGAAGCATGTTCGTGTATATGCCCTTCATAATTTATGACTGATCTGATATATTGATAACACAACAGCAGTGATCGACAACCGTAATTAAACTGTTGCCGCCAGCGTACGGTTTAAAATTTTGTGCTTTTTAGATACTGGAGTAAGCATCGTCTGGNGAGTGAGTGAAAGATTGAGTATAATCTGGAGTGGAATGAGGATGTGGGTGGAGAGTTCTTGAATCAGTAAAAAGCGATTCATTTAACATGACTGACTTGCTTGGTTTCATGAATGTGTTATACTCANAGTATTTA
>KB293615.1:9401-22716 GCA_000328365.1 Capitella teleta | reverse complement strand
CGTCTTTGATGAGACGATTACAGAAAGCGGTATAGCCTCAGATGTTGAATAGGCGGGAAACATCAATAATAAACAAACTCTGCCCATCAGTATAAATTAAACCCGATCATTCGTCACAACAAATTAATCATTCTGTTGACGAATCTCTGCGAGACATCTCTGCAATAATGGCGACTAAACGAAAAATCACACGTGTAATCCTGGAGACCAAGTTCCTGGCGTTCAGCGAAGCTGAAGCTGGAGGGAAATAAAAGGCCTTCGCTGATAAGTTTGGATTCCCACAAAGCACCCTGTCAACTTGGATCAAAAATTCTAAGAAGATTCAAGCACATTACAGAGAGAGTGGAGGTGACAGGAAGCGAGCGAGGTCGTGTGAATACCCGGACGTGGAAGAGGCGTTGATGCTGTGGTTCAAGGCGACAAGAACACAGGATATCCCCCTCTCTGGGCCGATTTTGTATATCTTGTAGTAAACAACGCAAACAAATCGTTTTAATTTTTTTTTTTTTCATGTATTGGTAGCTTTAAAGTGTTCAAGGGTAGGTCATTACGCTATCATAATGTAATTTGAGATCAACACGCTATCATAACGTCATCTCATAGACCATAACGTTACCAAAATGTTGAGAATTCGAAAACCCCGATTCGTCGAAAACCCTCTTCGTCGAAGTGTTTTCGCTGGTCCCTTCAAATTCGAGTTAGCGGGGTTTTACTGTACTTATGGAAAATATCATGGATTGTCCATTTCATCCATCATAACGTAATCATCGCCATCGATGGTGACATCACAGGAGGCATCATCGGAGCTACAAGATTCCATTTCCCATTTGCTGGCTTCAAAATTCCACACAGTGTTGTGACCATAGGTCTTTGGAGTCAGAGTTATCATGGAAACAAACTTTCCTTGTTGCAATGGACTCTTGGTGTTCATTTCAGTGATGAAATTAACATCTTTCCTCAGCGGCAGTACATAACAAGTCTCTGAGAAATCTGTTGGTCTCATGCGAGGCTCATAGAGGGTGGTAGATTTGAATCTTCGCTTTGTTGATCCGATGTAACAAGTCATTCTATCTTTGAACTCGAGAGGACTTTGTACAAGTCGTAAGTGTAGAGTACTGCGTTGTCGCTTTGGGGAGTGCCAGTGTACTGAGCTTGTACACGAGGGCCTGGGTGAGCATTCTGGAGCTGGTATTTCAATGCTCTCTTGGAAGTCACTGGGAATGTACTCTGCGTCGAATTGTGTGCTCTCACTGTTTGGAATTACGACTTTTGTGCGATAATTGTTGTTCACGAAATCGGTTATGTCCACTTTCCAGAATAGTGAGTTGGCAGGGCCTTCTGTGACATCGGTCTCAAAAGTGCATTTGTATGGAATCTGGAACGAAGAAGACATAAACACGATATGAATTTATCAGATCTTCATCAATTGAGTCCCTATTAAATTTACATCGAAGGAATGTTGCACTTGTCCGTATTCCTCAACGATCAAAATTAATGTGACATGACTCATAAGCTGCGGGAACTTGTTACATGGTCATGCGTTTATAGCTTACAATAGGCCCCACATGCAGTAATTACCCCCCAAAAAATGACGAGGCAATCATTTCGACAGTTCGATAGCCAATGCTGGCAAATCGTTAGGAAAGCTCACAGAAAATGTTACATAAAGCACTCATGTTCAACCACGCACTTCCGACCGCGAAATTTCAATTGGCTTAAAATGTGGAAACCCGCGAAATTTGAAATCATCGACAAGAGTTCAACAGTAATTGGAACTCACCATGCCATTCGTCTCTGCAGTTTGATCTGTACTTATCATCTTCATGCTTCAACCGTCTTTCGTGGTCTGAATGTCTGAACACACACCCACGTGATGTATAAGGTATGTCTTAATTGCTACGAAAGTCTCCATAATTGTTTTATCAATCTCTTGTTGTTGAACTTTGCTTCTGGTACAGAAGCTGCTCAATATTGCGTGTAATCATCGATCTATTTGACATGCGCTCGAGGGGGCTTCTGAACGACCTGTATGGTATGCCTTATCTCTGAAATGGTGTTACAAAAAACCTCCACATTTATTATGTGACATTATCGAAGGCCGTAAAAGTGGTTTAATTAGGGCGTGTGCGATGTAAGGTAATCTGATCTCAATTTAGTTCTCAGGCTCTTCTGAGAGATATGCAGCTTCTTGATTTGGTGTCACCAGTCATGTAATTAATCGAAAATAAAGAATTGAGTCATGATAACGACTTTCTTCGTGACTTAAAAAGGAGGGAGGTTTCACAGTAAGACACATTGAAGGGGAACGTAAATTTATTGTAATACTCTGAACATTAATGAGGTGGCCATCTCTGATTTTTATGTTAACCATTCAGTAAGGACCGTGCACGACACACGCGTGAAGGATTGTTCATTGGTATTTGGTAAATTGCTTTTTTTTTTTTTTTCATTTTGTGTGATAAGACTTATGAATCACCCTGTACATTTTTCTTTCTGACTTTATCCCACCGCCCCTTCGTTGTTTTACTTGGATTATGAATACGTGGACCACAAAAAAATGTGCAAACACTTCTATAACATGCAAAATGTGAAGGCCGTTGGTCATTGTCAGTTATTAACACATAATGTATGCTTTCAGAACCTAAGTCCATCTACGTCAGGCTCACTCCACCACTTGACCATCGAGTAGCCAGTACGTAACGACTGGTCCCATTCCCTGTAATGCAATAAAATTATCAAATTATAGATCGAAAATGCGATTGAGAAACCAGACCTTGATTTCGATCTGTCCTCTCATCTCTATGACGTAACCTTTAAATCCACTTAAGGCCTCACGAGTCTCGGAGCTGAGGTGAATTTTGTGAGCTGCGAGAGATACCTCATCATAATACAGGTACTACTCTAGCTTAGGATTAGTTACTCACGCTGGCCGTTGGACTCCATGCGTGACGCTATGTTAACGGTATCTCCAAAGAGACAGTATCTCGGCATGGTCAAACCAACCACACCTTCAGATTAAACATTAATTACTTATCTCCAGCATGAAGTCCGATTACCTGCGGCGCAAGGACCAGTGTGGAGACCAATACGCAGACACAAGTGGTGGTCTGGACGGTGTCGAACTTTGAACTCTTTGACTTTTGATAGAAGGTCCAGGGCCATGCTGGCAATTTCAGCCACGTGTCGATTCTCGTTTTTCTTGGGCACACCACTGACGACCATGTAAGCATCGCCAATGGTTTCAACCTGCGAATCACTCCATTGTAGGTAGATTAGCATAGTAGAGTCATCAAATGACCCAGGAGCTGCAAGATGTGCAGCGCAGGGTTCTGTCTAAGCTAGCGATTGAACACCTTGTAGGAGCCAGCCCAAACTCCTGACTATACAATTACACCCTAAGATGAGAATTTAATTATACATTCCAGGTGTGGTAACTGCTATGAAATTCTATGATCAATGCATTGTGTTTTCTGGTAGCGAAGTAAAGGACGCCGGATATTAGTATTTGCTTACACATGCAGGGGTGATCACTATGCAGACACCCCCCTCCAATAGAAAGAGAAGAAGAAGAAGAAGAAGAAGAAGGAAGAAGAAGAAGAAGAAGAAGAAGAAGAAGAAGAAGAAGAAGAAGAAGAAGAAGAAGAAGAAGAAGAAGAAGAAGAAGAAGAAGAAGAAGAAGAAGAAGAAGAAGAAGAAGAAATGCTGCAAAACACGGCGATGGTGGTGACACCATATATAGAAGGTATCTAGCCGTTGACACGATGACATGCATACGTACATCACGTGCTAGTATTGTTGTATACATGTATAATTACTGTTTATTCGTTACTAGTATGTGAGGGTGCTTTAATTTTACGAACGCAGGATCGAGTCATCAAACCTCCTCAATTAGACAAAGTCTAGGGTCGAATTGAATAGGGGCAAAATTAACTTGGGGCTGAATTGAGTCATGCAATTGACTTGACATAAAAATGACTTGTAAGCTGATTTGAAATCGCACCTTGTACACGTCATACTTCTCGATGGTGTCGTCGAACAGCGTGTACAGGTCGTTGAGAAGATTCACGATCTGCATAGGAGAACTGTCAGACGAGAGTGACGTAAAGCCAACAATGTCCGAGAAGTAGATGGTGACGCCCTCGAAGATCTCCGCCTCGACTTTCTTTCCCATTTTCAACTGCTCCGCTACCGATCTAATATTGAAATGAATATAGTCACATGATTTTAATAAGCATATCCCTCCGGGTACTTACTCAGGAAGCATTTGATAAAGCAAGGAGTCTGTTTTCTTTTTCTCCACGACCAATTCGCGAGTTCTAGATTCCACTATTTCCTCCAGATTGGATGCATACTTCTCCAGGAGTTGCACCATATTATCCAAAATATTGATTTTCCTTTCCAAATAAAGATTATTACGTGTATTGATGAATGAGAGAAATAATGAAAGATGATGGGGAAAATATACTGGAATGAAAACATATCGAATTAAGCATACTTTCCGTGGTTCACTTTGAGAACCGCTTGTTTTATGGCTGAAGCACTCGGTCGAGCTTCAGGGTGTTCATCCCAACATGATGTAATGAGATCGACAAGAGCCACATCCGACTGTCTAGAAGACAAAGGTAAATCGGGCCTGAATGGCGTTGTACGAATCTCCTTCAGGTTGTCAATGACATCTGCAAACGGATCAACACTTCTATAGCAATCATGGCAGTGCATAAAGCAATGAGTATTTGTCTACCTGTGGGTGTTAATTCGTTCATTCCGATGAAGAAAGGCAGAGCTCGACAGAGTATCTCCTGGAGAATGATTCCAAAGCTGTAGATATCCCCCTTCTGAGTCCCGTTTTCGGGATAAATAGCGCTCCCTTCCAGGCGAAGGATCTCCGGCGCTGTCCACAATTTTCGTCTGTACACCTCGTACTCCCCCAGCTTGTCATCGTGAGCAGCGACATCCCTGAATATGCCAACCCCGTATGAGGAAATCTTGAGCACCCATCGGCTGTCCACGAGGCAGTTGGTGCTTTTGAGGTGACCGTGGCAGATCAGAAATGAAGAATGGATGAAGTTCAGGCCCTAGATTCATTATACAACTTGAAATTATCATCACAATCATTCGTTGTTCATACATTGGCAAGATCCATGATAAGAGAGATCTTGAAACTTCGATCCAATTTGATGTCATCGTTCTCGAGTATATCCTGAATGCATTCATAAGTTGTCAACAGTCTTTATTCTATTGAAGTCTTACCTGTAGGCTACCACGGCTGCAGTAGTTTGTTAGGATACACGTTCGAGGCGGGTTGATGCACGCCCCAATAAAGGGATTTATGTTCTCGTGGCTGATTTCAGCAAGCTGTGAATAAAAACCGGTTTTAAATTTCAAATCAGGTATCGTTTTATCTGACCTTTTTAAGGTGTACCAGAGTTGGACGGGTAAGTGGGATGATTTGGCGGCTGGCTTTCTTCACCGCAACCAAGCGATCCCTGTAGGTGGCGACGAGGGTGAATACTTGCTCGTCTGTTAGGCCGCCCAACGCGTTACTGTTCGCTCCAATGGACAGTGTCGATTGCATCATGCTACGTACACTTGTCATTGACACCTGGTGGATTGACAAACACCAGCTGTCAGTTGTATCCTTATGTGCGTCATTGCTCCATTTAAAGCACAGCCCCAAAGAATTGGCAAATACAGCGTGATGTTCAACCAGAAAATCCTAAGCTACAAAAACGGACATATTGCATCGCCAAGCGGATAATTCCCATGGAAAAACGCTCATCCCACAAAAACCACGGCCGCTGTTTTTCTACACGTTCGCGTTGAGTCTGTAACAGGAAATGTTATAATCTTATTATGTGTTTCACTGGTTCCCTGGTCATATATATAATGACACAGGTACACACCGATGACAAGTGGTATCTCATTGGAGGGGCACCGAATAGCACAGTGGGTTAAACCGCTGTCTGCAATCCTATGCCGACCGTGTGGGTTAAAGGGATGTGGAACTAAATTTTAAGTGATGTTCTATTGACTCATAGCACCAATTGATAGCATTCCGTGCCAAAAACACCATGCCTGGATGCAAGCGTAAGGAAATAATGCATTCCGAATATCGGGGTTAGCATTGCGCCTATGGGAGAATGGCTTCCATTGCGAAGTATAGGAGGCAAACGTCAGCTGATAGCTTGGTTTGGCTGATGGCTGATTGGTTCCGTTCCCCTCGTGAAGCTATCGATTTCAGCCAATCAGAGCAGAGCATCATCGCCATAAAAGGACATCTTTGTTATTTACGAAACGAAAGCGCATGCGTGGTGCACTCTGGCTGACCTTTTTACTGTTTCAGGATGAGAAACATGGTAGGTGTCCTAGAAAATCGCTTGTTAAAATAAGAAAAATAGCGAAAAATATTTTTTTTTCGCGCCTGACTGGTGGCAAAATGATTATTCTATCTATTTCCGAAAAGAAAATAAAAAAATATCCAAGGGTTTAGTCGCAGGACACGCTGATATGACGAGGCCCATTGTAAACGATGGGGAACTCGGTGTTTCATCACAGCTGCTGACGTCACGCCTAGTTAGCAATATATCGCCCGCGAAATCGTTAGCGATGATATTCCTTGTGTGGGCCAGGCATAGGAATCATTTATGGTGCATCAAATAACGACTCAAAGTCAATTTTTAACCAGTTCTTCCTCCCTTTAAGGTCCCGGGTTCGAGACCCGATCAGTGCATGTACTATACTGTCTATGGTGGTATGCAGGATAAAGAACCCTTGGGATTTATCGATAAGAGTAGGGGGAAACCCCGGTACCGGACCTTCTGTTCTGGCGCCCGTATCACCCGAATGGGTTGGGTGGAGCCGTAAAATCCCATCATGTCTCATGCCTCATGTGGTATCTCATTGGCTGCTATTTATAGTAACATTTAGTCTAATGGTCGTATTCAGCAAATACTATGAATTCATTTCACTCGCCTCGCCTTGTGAGCCATCTCAGGAATTCCTAGTGACGTCCTGTAAAATCGAGTGAAATGATGTATACCAAAAAAAGGGTGAGTTTTCATCGGTGTGTACCGGTGTTTCTTTTCAGTAAGGCCAGAGACCAGTGAAATTATGTGTCAGGGCAGATTATTTCACTCGTAAGTCCTCTGGCCTATCGTCCTCGCGCATTTGAGTGTCTTAAACGGTGCATGATAAATGCGTGTAGAAAATAAACCGTAATTCACTTTCGCCAATCCCTTATTGTTGACCCTCAAAATGCCGACGCATATCGCCTCAACTGATTGACGACTGATGTAATTATTTTCACGAGCTTGCAATCGAATGCATGTGAGCGCGGAAGTTGCATCTACAGGGAGATTTAAAGTATATTTACAAGTAATGGGAATGTTTCAACTTTGAGTAATGTGTTACAAACAAGCTCTTTTCTCTAAAACTGCGCACTGTACCCCAATATAATTATCATTTATAGTTACAGTAATAGCCTCTTATCTTGACAATTATGTCTTTTTGAGTTGTTTTGTTCAAATAATTTTATAATTATGAAATTACGACACCGCGTCATAAATCGCTCAATTTTTCATTCATATTCTTCACAATCAGGCGCATTCAACTCGATGAGCGTTGTTTATCTTACTTTATATCGTTTGAATAACCAATTAAGTATTATTATTTATGTAGTTAGAGGTCAAAAAATATTCGGAATATTTTTAACGAATAAGCATTGACGAAATGTTGCGTAAACTTGTTACAATAACAAAGCATCATCGCGAAAGGATTCTGTTGTGGCTAGCGAAATGCCCCTTATCATATTTTAGCATTATTAAAGGATGTTCAATTTGATTTAATTATCTGTATTTACTATTCTGAATGAGAGATGTGTGGATGTTTTGTTAATAAAATACCATTTATATTCTACATTTCCGTCTTAACACATACAGCTATAGGATAAGCGTTGCGGCAATTAATTACCGCACATGCATACTGACTATTTAGTGTGGGAGTCCGGATCATTCCATCTTGAACAAAATAGTGAAATACCATGGAAAAGCATTGTTTATATTGTAGTAAATATTGCTACATAATACTTGCATCTGTTGGTCACATTAGCATGCAATGCAAGATTGCTCACGTAAACAAAGTTTCACACCATATTAGCACCTACGAGCATGCAGAGGGAAGTTTACATAATAACATCAACAACGTTGCCGACGACACGACACTAATAACCTCACTCAACTCACACTTCTCCACAAATAGCCTCAACAATGAATTAAACAACGTCTTTAATTGGTTCTGCACAAATAAACTTTCACTCAACGCCACAAAAACAAACTCAATCACATTCCACACACCAAAAAGAAAAATCACACCTCAAGACCTATACATTAATTCACACAAAATACAAAACGTTGATCACACTAACTTCCTCGGCATCATCATTGACAAACACCTTTCATTCAAACCTCACATAAACAAAGTCAACACAAAAATATCACAAATCACAGGCATCCTCAATAGACTCAAGCACCAATTTCCACAACACATCCTCATAACAATTTATCAATCTCTCATCATCCCACACATCACATACGGCGCTCTCACTTGGTCAAAAAGTCACCACATACACATATTAATAAAACAACAAAAGAAAGCAATCAGAACAATCACAAAATCCAAATATAACGCACACACAGAACCTCTATTCAAACAAACAAATCTTCTTAAAATTGAGGATCTGCGAAAGCTCCTTGAATTAAAATTCTATTATAAGTGGAAGAGTGGAGTACTTCCGAATTATTTCAGCACTTTTATTAGTGCTGGACGAGGAGATGATCGGTTGCGGGTCCCGTTGCATCGACACCAATTCTTCCAATTGGGTCTCCGGTATTCAATTACCAACACCGTCAACCCATTCCCACGCCATCTTCTCTCATATTCATCAACTCATTCAATAGCCTCATTTTCAAAAAGAATCAAATCTCATTTCATCAATCAATATTCATATCAATGTTTAATAGAAAACTGCTATGTCTGCAATAACTAAAATTAATATCCTACAATATTCTGTATCAATGTCAAAGTCTCTCCCTCTCATGCTCGTCTCATATCATTATCATCATGAATATCGTTATCATTTCATCATCCCCCGGGGTGGCCATGCAGCTCGAAAACGGCCACTTGTTGTGCCTTAGTCTGGTCTCCCTGCATCATCACACTATCATCATCATCATTACTACCATTAGTCTGCACCCGGAAGAAAAAAAAAAATCAATTTATTTTTTAATTTATTATTATTATTTTTTACTCCCCGTTTAATTCACATTGTATGTTGTTAAATAAATGATTTCTCTCTCTCTCTCTCTCTCTCTCGTTGAAATGCGAAGATAAATAACTCCCGTGGCTTATTATTTTCTCTTGAATGGATTTGTGGATATTTACTAAATACCAATATATAGAGTATCACAGAAAGGGTTTCACTTGAAGTTGCAGATTTGGTGATAGTGCCATTGTGCACGCCTGTTTGTTTGCATGCAGCCTCTGCTTCTCTCAGCCGAAACAAAGGGGATGAGTCCCCATCGTTTTAAACGGTATAAAATAAATAACTTGTCATTGAAACGAGAAGACCCTCCGTAGTGTATATAACACTTTCATGCTCTTCAGTTTTTTACGCAGAACGTGGAAATAGCTATTCAAAATGGCGCTGTTGAGTTATGATGTATTTCGTTGTCTCGATTAAGTCAGAATGCGTATTTCGTGACATTATCGATAGTTAAACACATATAAAAATGCCCTCTTGTTTCTGGAGCTAAGTAATCGCATGCATTCGACTGCATCTCGATCAGCTATTTGACTCCAGAATTACTCGGACAATATTCCTAAGTAAAATCATTTCCTATTCGCGATTTATCATTAATTCACTCTGTTAAAACTCGTTTATTCATTGTACTATTTTTTCAATCGCTTCGCAGAATGCTTTTAAGCATAGGTAATATTATTATCTGTTTAGCTAAAATTAATGCAGACATAAGATTGTCATTACATTTTTCTTCTATTTGACACCATCTGGTAATTGGCTCCATGTAATAATGATATCATTTCATTACAATAAGAATGAGGAGCTTTCACGGTTAATGATATTTGACGAAATTCAAAACAGCTGTGTCTCCATGTAGCAACTGTGCTCATTTGGTAACCAAGAGGAGAATGGACTGTATTTGCCTAAAACATTGGGTACTCTTAGTTTTAACTCTGGGCAGATCAGAAAAGTGTTGAGTTCATTCATAATACAAACAAAGCTCAGAACTCTCAACATTGGCGTATGACAGAATCCTTATAAATTATACTATGTTGTTCATTAGCTTAGCTAATAGTCTGCGCAATTTCCTTCTGTGGAATGTTATTATTGCTTTTCCGCTGAAGGGTGATCTCGACACCCCAGGGTTAACTCTCAGTGAAGGATAAGCCTTACAAGGAAGGACTTATTTCCTAACCCAACCAGATTAGTAGCTGCACCTACCTGTGTTACGTTAAAGCAGTGAGATATGCTTGGGACAATTAATTAACAGAATTAAGCACCTTATGTTACAGCCGCTGCTTTCATGTTTGCGGTCATCAAACCCGCTCTTTTCCGGTTCTATTGTTTACACATACCATGCTCCCAGCTCTTCCTTTTGCAAAGTCGATATCCTCGTATTTGACTTTCCACATCATTAGTTGAATGGCGTCTTCGTATTTCCGACTCCTGTTAAAAAAGTAAATGAGACCATTTTGCTAGCCAAAAAAATAAAAAAGAAAAAAAAAAGAAAAAAAAAAAAGAAAAGAAGAGGAGCGTATTGGTTTTACCTGTGGACTTGGACTCCAGCACCAGCAAGAAGTGAAAACACAACCAACACAACCATACACACAGCAAGGGCAATATCACGAGCTGTATATACGTAATGATTGCAAGGCAAATATATCACATCATATTATGTACCAGTGTTGTCTACTGGGCAATTGAATCCATTTAGTCCGCAAGCAGGCACATCTGGAGGCGGACCACTCCGTCCGTCGCCCCAGTATGGCGTGATCATTTCTTCATATACGTTCTGTTCGTCACGAAAACTCAATCAAGTATAGTTATTATACATAGAAATGCATATACAACACAGTTTAAATACAGCATGGAGCATAGCACCCATGCTTATATTAGGTAATTTGAATTAGCGTTGGTATACATACAGATAGTGTTATTATCTGACCTCATCACCAACTGTCTTGGTCATTTGCAGTCTGGCATACACGTTGAAGGTGCTCAGACCGGGTGCGAAATGCCACAAAGAGTACAAAGGCTGCCGATCGGCAATTTCGTCAAATATAACAGGCCCGGTAGCTCCTGTGTAATGATACACGCAATTTATCATCATCTAGATTGCTAGCACAACACCTTTAAATTCCCGATTCTTGGAGGCCTCCATAATGTATGCACCGTCACTCGGATCCTGTTGGGCCTGGATAGCTTCATCAGCCAATCGAAGGTAGATGTAGGTTGCATCGTGAAGTATTACAGCGTAAGTGGTCGGCTATGAGCAAAGTACAAACACGTTTGAAACGAACAAAGGGTTATTTGCTTATGTATATACCTGTGTATTTGGTATGTACCAAGGATTCTTCGTGTTGGCCTTGGCAACCTCATGTAGAAAGTCTTGCACATCTGGCCCTAGCATATCAGCTATAGTCACCTGTGGGTTAAGTTACAATACTCAGACACCACAATACTAACAATTCTACCAGTTTGACCGCAAAGTAAGCGTCAATATCAGTGTCCCCGTCCATCCAGGGATGTATCAACTCCTCACGAGGTAAGGTAGAGTATTGGAAATATACATAGTCACTATGGGTCATGCCTTCTTCCTTCGCTGCTTGTATGAACTGTCGACTGTTTTCCGCAGTCAGACACATGATGACGACTGGAAAATTAAAATATTTAAGTGTCCATCTGGTCCCCGTTGTGGAAAATAAAATTCCACACTTGATCGATAATATTTAAAAATGTATCCGACCTCGTCCTCTGTCTCGGATGCGAGCCAAATGCACGTCAATCATGTTGCTGGTTAAGGTCTCCGCTGAAGGGATGTACTCAGCAATTGTGACGTTGATTGTGGCCAGATATTCCTGAATGTTCAAAGCACCGTCTTCACATGTTCCTCTTTGAATCAGCATAACAGCCGTCTTCCAACGGTATTCACTACGCGAAAGGGTGACAAGCAATAGAATAGAAATCGAGCGCATACTTACTAGAATATCTCCGCAAATGCAGCGCCCATTTTATTGTCACTTGGGAGTGTTCGAATGAGCGAGGGAAATGTGACTTTGTTCGCCATGGCTGGGTCTGCACATCCCTCTGGCAGGAGGGGGATGTTCCAGAAACTGGCATAGTAACCAATCGAATCGCACACTGAGGAGAGTTTCATGGTAGTGTAAAAATGCATGCACAATATAATGAATAACAATTCAAATGGGACAAAAATTCCATCGACGTACTAGGGTTGTTCGAAAGGTTCTCAGCCTAACATAAAACGGGCTACATCAGAGACGTGAAATTTGGAGGTTAGATCGAACAATTATTCACAAGATCACACATAGCTTTATTATTTCCCTGGTGCATAATTCACTGTTAGTTCTTGTGTTTTTATTAGTGTCAGTACTAGTGCCGCCTTTTAATTGACGAAATATCGACCCCTGCTTTACTCAAGTAGGCGCCAGAGGCGATCACGTGACTTTCTGGAAAATTATGTGCTTGCGATTTTCATCTGAAAGGCTAACCTACATTCAAGTCAAATTTCATCATCCTGTGATAACTCGTTCTATGTTAGCCGGATAACTTTTCGAACAACCCTCGTGCTTTAGCTTTGTCAATTGTTTTGTTACATCGGTACTATATATTAGATGTATATAATTTTATATTTGTTATACCAATGGACACACTGCCATATCCCATTTAAATAGATACAACATCGAAGACATACGTTCTTTCGAGCAATTGTTTCATATCGATTGAACACATTTACTCATGAAAAAAAAAAAAAAAAAAAAAAAAAAAAAAAAAAAAAAACAAAAAACAAACAAACAAACAAACAAACTTCCCAGTAATACCAATCTCAACGATTTCAATACAACGAAATATCAGTGAAGGCTTAAATCGCGAGTTACCACAATCCGTGGTCTGAAATGGTTCAGGATGACAAAGTTTCTGCCTATATTGGTGCAAAATATCAGGTTCAAATTAGGAAAAGGTATCGTATAACTATATAGCCCGTTTACCTCAAACCGAACT
>KB293609.1:0-27779 GCA_000328365.1 Capitella teleta | reverse complement strand
ATCATTTCTCGCAAATCTCGAGACAACCATGGCAACCTTTCTTTGTATTTACTTCTACTTGTTGTCAAGGGAAACGAGTGTGAATAAATGTCGCTGAATTTCTTATTGAAAAAAGTGTACGATGCCTGACAGGCGTCTGCCTGTATCACATCACTCCAGTCGACATTTGACAAACGTTCTTTAAATGAAGAAATATTATGAAGACTGTAATTTCGTTTCAATACCACCTTCGACGAGTCGGTAGGAACCACAGACCCCAAATTACAAAACACTGGATAATGATCACTTATGTCAGTGACTAAAATACCCTGTACAGTATTTGTGCAAGTGAAATCATTAAAGAATATGTTGTCCAGTAATGTGACTGAGTCCCCACATATTCTCGTTGGGCGATTAATAAGCGGAAGAAAAGACTGACAATACTGTGATTCAAGAAAGTCGTGGGTTGGAGCATGTGTATCAGTAGAGAGTAGGTCATAGTTAAAATCGCCCATGAGCATGCAATTAGCTCCAGCAGACCGAATTGTTTGCAGAATATTAACCAAGTGATTGTTAAAAGCATCATGGTTATATCGAGGTGGTCGATATACAACTCCAATGAACAAAGCTTTCTTATAATTTAGTAAGCTACCCTTAAGAAGCTCAACAAATATACTCTCAAAAGAATCATGACAGACTGAGAGCTCAGGGTGTTCTAGAATTCTTAAATCAATAGTTCCCTCGGAAAACCAAATCTCACTCAGACCAATTAATGAAAAATCCATTGATAAACACTTCAAGTATGACATAAGTGAAGTAAGGTTTCTCGGGGCACTACGAATGTTGTGGTGAAGTACAAAAAAATTATCAGAGCTCGAAAAAGAACTGAATTTATCATAAAAAGTAGATTCATCATAGTATGGACTACCATAGCCTTTTAAAAAATCACTAAAGTATTGATCATCCGCATCAAAGTCCGTTATATAACGCTCAATTCTCTCATCAAATTCAAAAGGATAGAAAACCATATCCCCAGAATATAATTCCTGATTATTAAGAAGTGATCTCCGACGACTGTATAAACAGCTGTTAAACACATTCAGCACGCGAAGAAATTCAATTTCATTTTCAATCTGGTTAAAAGGTAAAATCAGCGCACAAGAAGAGCAAGTGAAATGAACATGATCGCATTCCGCACGCGTAGTCAAGCAAAGATAACAAAAGGTGTGGCAGTGACGACGACATATTGAGCATTGAGGCATGGAGGTGAGGGGGTTACACAGTAAATCACAATAAAAACAAGTTTCATTCATTAAATAGGTCATTAAACATCTTTAAACACTTAGGCTGGTACTTCCAACAAAGCAAAATATTCAAGTTTCCGGATTTCAAAATATGTTTTAAAAAAAGAAGAACCTTTTGGCCAGTTACCTTGAATGGAGATTTATACAGCCCACCCCTAAAAAAGAACTTTTCCGCCAGTTACTTTAAATGAAGAATTATACAGCATACCCCTAAAAAAGAAGAACCTTTTCGCCAGTTACCTTGAATGGAGATTTATACAGCCCACCCCTAAAAAAGAACTTTTCCGCCAGTTACCTTGAATGAAGAATTATACAGCATACCCCTAAAAAAGAAGTACTTTTTCGCCAGTTACCTTGAATGGAGAATTATACAGCCTATCCTTAAAAAGAAGAACTTTTTCGCCAGTTATCTTGAATGAAGAATTATACAGCATACCCCTAAAAAAGAAGAATTTTTTTGCCAGTTACCTTGAATGAAGAATTATACAGCATACCCCTAAAAAAGAAGAACTTTTTGGCCAGTTACCTTGAATGGAGAATTATACAGCCCACCCTTAAAAAGAAGAACCTTTTCGCCAGTTACCTTGAATGAAGACTTATACAGCATACCCCTAAAAAAGAAGAACTTTTTGGCCAGCTACCTTGAATGAAGAATTATACAGCATACTCCTAAAAAAGAAGAACTTTTTGGCCAGTTACCTTGAATGAAGAATTATACAGCATATCCCTACAAAAGAAGATTTTTTTGGCCAGTTACCTTCAATGGAGAATTATACAGCCCACCCATAAAAAAGAAGAACTTTTTCGCCAGTTATCTTGAATGAAGAATTATGCAGCATACCCCTAAAAAAAAAAGAACTTTTTCGACAGCTACCTTAAATGGAGAATTATACAGCATACCCCTAAAAAAGAAGAACTTTTTCGCCTGCGCCTACAAAGGAAGAACTTTTTGACCTGCGATCAGAAATGACGAACTTTTCGGCTTGCCCAATCAGTGCAAAGTATTGGCAGATAAGAATCAATAAGTATTAAATTTTGATGGAAAGGAAATACCAAGTGCCTCTTAAATCGGTCAGTTTGCATCAATTTTGTCGAATTACATTGAAATGGAGCTTTTCAACGCATTTGTTACGTATTTTTATCGATTTTCTATCTTGACAGGCGTATTACCGCCCATGCTTCCCAATAACCATCATATAACCAGACTACTTAGGCGTCTATGTTTTAACGCACCTCGTCAACACATTCCGACTATGGAAAAACGATATCGATAATGACAACAAAAAATCAAGAGTGTAGCTACCCCTCATATGTTATAACTCGTATTGTCGCTGCGTTGTCATGTAGCCCCCAGTGGACTATAATCATCCCCATCGCCGTAGCTTATCTGACCAAGACACCACACAGACACACCCAAAAGTACCAATTTTTTTACAGGGTCTTTTTTTTCATCTGAAATAGTCATGCGCGAGATTCGTCTCGTTCATCTGTTCATCTTCCGCATTTTCATCAAGTGTCGCGGGTATACCGTTTGCATGTCCTCATCTCGGTAAAAGTCTTCGATCCCCTTATCCACATTTGTGCTTCGCGTGTTTTCGGCCTGATCGGTGCGAGAGCTTCCCACCAGCAGGGCCGCCATGCTAGCCGAGATGGGCAACGCTAGTCGATCGCTTTGATCCCTGAAGGCTTTACCTTTGATGGTGGAGCCTTGCGCGTGGTGAAACGTATACGCGGAATGGGTCATGAGCGGACAAGGTAGAGCAACCGTGGATGTGCTCTCGGGCGTGTAGAATCGATGGTTCATGTAAATCCGGTTTTTATCATCCTACAAAGCGGACAATGAGAAACTTGCTCACCGTAGGACAAACATGTACAAAAATGTCCGCAAAGCAAGAAGGTGCACATCACCTTCTCTATCATACAAATCTTACAAGTGAGGGCTGCCTTCAGCGTTTCATTTTCACGTTTAATCTTCAAATAAGCTTCCTCTTGTGTTAATTCATGATTAGTTTCCAACTTCACCGCTTTCGGCAGCGTTGTGGTTGACGATGATGAGGTGGTTGTGGCACTGCTTCCAGCTGCTGCAACCACCCCTTGCGTCGTCTCGCCGCTGCAGTCGCCGCCGCCTTTTTCCAGTCTTGCTTTGTTGTCATCCTTGTTGAACGGTGGGTTATCATTTTCCATCAACTGCACAAAGGAGCAATCGGGAAAATGACGCTGTGTTCGTCGATAGGGATGTCATTTGGACCCAATTGTAGAGTTTTTCTTTGCAAAACGCACACTGCATGCGATCGTGTGGTCCGATGAAATAGAACCCGGCTTTGGCTAAAGCGGCCGCGGTCACGGGGAAGTCGTCGTACCAATTAATTTCGTACGTCACGAGACGATCGGCTTCTTTTGTCATATCTGACACTTGAGTTTCTTGGCTTTCTCGGCTGGCTAAATCATGGAGAGTTGTGACCAAGCCGTCATCTTCTCTTTGGATTTGCTCGAAAGCCGCTTCGATGAGGGAGTTGGCGAACCCCGTATTTTTCAAAATTCGGGCTTCTTCTGTGCATAAAGCAGCCAGTCTCTGCGTCAACGTCTGCGTCAATATCATTGAGCATTCGGGATTGAGGCGTTTGTGCCTGACGAGGGGACAGTCACCGCGTTGCCAGCCTTCAATCACATCATCACAAAAAGCGCATTGCACGCGATCGTTTGGTCCCATGAATTAAAACCCGACTTTAGCCAACACAGCCGGATCCACGGGAAAGTCGTCGCACCAAACGCCATTGTAGGATTCAAGGCGATCGGCTTCTCTTTTCATGTTTGTCATCGTCGTTGTTCTCATTGTTGTTGTCGGACCTGGTGTTTCGACTAGATTGAAAGACTGAATCATGTCTAGCAAGGCATGGATGTCCGGTTTTGACCATCGGCCCTCCACACGACACATTTTGAAAGCTGGTTCCACGGTTACGTTTTCAAAACCCATACTTTTCAAAGTCTGACCTTCATCCGTGAGCAAACAAGGAAAAGGAGAAGAAGAAGAAGAAGAAGTGGTTGGAGACGCTGGTTTGGCCTCTGGAGCAAGCACAAGAGCGGCAGTGGAAGGAGCATTAGCTGAAGGAGCATCAGCAGCAGCAGCAGTGGTGGCAGCGGCAGCCTCAGTCTCAACAGCTTCAGCAGCAGAAACAGCAGTGGCAGCCTCCTCAGCAGCGTCAGCGGCAGCAGCAGGACAGGGGGACTTGGTCTCTTCATCCGTGAGCCTGGGTACATTTCGATTACCTATTTGTGTCACCATTGTGTCTTCTCTTTCTAGATTACCAGGCTCGGCTGTGGTGGATCTCACACAAACAAGACTCTCTGCAACAGCCTGCTAGAGCTGATGACCGTGTCGGCACAATTAGGGTTCAACTCTTGGGTGTTCAACAACAGCGTGAAGTAAGTATTTGGAATTATTTTCAATATGTTTGAAACTGATATAGGTTCCTCGTAAAGAGTATTGGAAGAAGGTCTTTAAAAAAACTTGCATATCTGAGTGTTTATTTAGCTTTTTATTCAAGACAAAGGTGAAAGTAGGCTTTAGTGATGTTAATTTTTTTTTCATAACGCCCCCCCCCAACCCTAACCCTAACCCTAACCCCCCCCCCCCCAATCTCAGCAAAACATACAATGTTCTGATGTTATAGAGGCGGATGAAGCGTTACCAGAATAAAAACGCCTGCCCCCTGTCGAACGGGAGACAGCCACTTACATTGCTGGAGCGACGGTGAGAAAGCTCACGTGTACAACCCAAAAGGAAAAAATGTTCTAGTTGCCTTTACAAATTCACGGACCAAAACGCCCCACTCTCCACCTTCACCAAGATGAAAGCTTTCACCAAGTGGAGCCTCATTAACACACTATTGCCCCTCAGAGAATTGGCCATTTCATTTGAACATTTTTTTTTAAATTACACATCAATGATGCCCTTGTTTCCCAGCATTCTCGTCGTTTCATTATTTCATCCTTTTTATCCTCCTGCATTTTTTTTTTCGAGCCTTGTTTGTGATCATCATGATCTGTCAAATGTTGACAAATTTCTCAATATTTTCTGTTATACAAGATTATTTCATTCTGTGAAAGTTTGCAACATAAAGATGAGCCAATGTAGTGAGCTGAATAAATGTAAGAAGCTCAATCAGTGAACACATGCGTTTAGAAAATAAATTATTGCTTTTTGAAAAAAAAAATATGATCACCCTTAGTACAATTTGTGCCTTATATATAGTCATAATCATAAAATACATGCAAGCTAACGTTTGTTTAATAGGAAGTCATTCAAGTGAGGAGAGATGAGCATTTATTCAACTCGTTAAACTATCAGTCAGCTGCAAGCGATTGAAAACAAAACTCAGCTCTCCGTCGAGCCTATTATCGGAAGTTAGTGAAATGAGCAAATCATCGACTCCGCTGAGTATAATTAACATGAAGTTAGTGAAATAAGAAAAGGCTTGAATTCACTGGGTCTTTTCAAGTAAAGATCGATGCATTCAAAGAGACAAAACGTGAACAGACAGGAACAGTAGCACAATCTGAAAGCAGCACACAGTGGTCGATAGTCAGCGCTCAGTTCTGTCAACCCTTTTAAATGGCGGCGCCCTTATACGCAAAAATTAGCACAGTAGCTTTTCGTGACGTCACACAATAGATATTTGGTATCTCCCCTTATCTGCTATCTCTGGGTAGAATATCGTAGTCTACGCATGAGATAAAATTGTACATTTGAATATAAATGATGAATCTAGTAGCGTTGTTAGTCAGTCTCTCCGCTGGAGTGCTGCGCGCGCGCATGCACACGGTAATGAGGCATAGCAGCGCGATCTTTTTTTCGGGCCGTATACGATTCACGCTGAAGAGTTTGAGTACCCCCGGTACTTCACGCTTTCTTCAGATTCAGGTTCGGTCCCTGACCGAGAATTTCTTGGAACAGAGTCAGTAAGGATGAACCAACAATATGATGCGCGTCTTAAAGGGATGGGGAACTGAATTTTAAGTGATGTTCTATTGACTCATAGCACCAATTGATAGCATTCCGTGCCAAAAACACCATGCCTGGATGCAAGCGTAAGGAAATAATGCATTCCGAATATCGGGGTTAGCATTGCGCCTATGGGAGAATGGCTTCCATTGCAAAGTATAGGAGGCAAACGTCAGCTGAGGGCTTGCCGTGATTGGTCCCGTTCACCTCGTGAAGCTATCGATTTCAGCCAATCAGGGCAGATCATCTTCGCCATAAAAGGACATCTCTGTTGTTTACGAAACGAAAGCGCATGCGTGGTGCACTCTGGCTGACCTTTTTACTGTTTCAGGATGAGAAACATGGTAGGTGTCCTAGAAAATCGCTTATTAAAATAAGAAAAATAGCGAAAAATATCTTCTTTTTTTTTTCGCACCTGACTGGTGGCAAAATGATTATTCTATCTATTTCCGAAAAGAAAATAAAAAAATATCCAGGGGTTTAGTCGCAGGACACGCTGATGTGACGAGGTCCATTGTAAAAGATGGGGAACTCGGTGTTTCATCACAGCTCCTGACGTCACGCCTAATTAGCATTATATCTCCCGCGAAATCGTTAGGGATGATATTTCTTGTGTGGGCCAGGCATAGGAATTATTTTTGGTGCATCAAATAACGACTCAAAGTCCATTTTTAACCAGTTCTCCCTCCCTTTAACTGGGCTGGGTTCAAACACGAGAGGGGTCTCGAATCCCTGCTACTGAGTTGCCCGCTCAGTCTCACTCAAAATGATATCTGCTCGTGTTCCTTCCCCAGCGCCTTTTATTTGAAATCCAGACATAATGGTGGTCACAAATGGATATGGGATGGTCCGACAACAGCGATACATGCACATTAAAATAATGACCGCCCGGACCATCCTGTCGCTAGCTAGATAGTCGTTGCCCTGACCGGTCACTCGTGAAGACAACACATTAAACCTAATTATCTGTTAATTGATATAATAATGCCAGAAGGATGATCGTACTTTTCAACGTGACATGCGCGTAATGAGAGAGAGAGCTGCTTCTTCTCCAGCGGAATCCACAATTAGCGGTCGTCTCCGATTTACTCAACACCTGCCCTTGTTTCACGTGTGATTTCTCTGTCATTGGAATGCCCCCCCCCCCCACTCCCCGACGTTGCCTTAGACGTTCCGTGGCCAGTCGGCCGGGTTCCTCAATTCGTAGCGTGGAGCGGACCCCCTGGTTGAATTTCCACTACAACTTCCCCCATCGCACCTGCTGGTCAGCGCCGCACCAGATTGCCCCTGGCTGCCAAGTGGGAGCTCTCCGCCCATCATGTCGAGTTGGCTGCTGCTCCGCTTGTGGCTCTGTCAGCTTTCTCTGCTGGTTGCGGTCTTTTCGACAAGAGGATCAACCGTCAAAACACCTGCTGCCATGGTACCTATACCGAATACATAACGCATTCATAACGTCCTGCGACCATAACGCATTCATAACGTCCTGCGACCATAACGCATTCATAATGTCCTGCGACCATAACGCATTCATAACGTTCATTTTTGACTTGAGAGATCTGCTTTGGAGAACCGACGGCCGCGAATAACGACACAAATTGGCTGTGACGAATGCTGTCGTTATATCGCGGTTCCACTGTAATAGCAAATCTTATCGCTTTTGGTAGGCAAACGTCCAGGAGAGGATTTATTTATTTGAGGGTCAATTAAAATTCAAAAGAAGAATATCAGCTCAAATCACCAGACATCATTATATACGAAATTGTGTCCAAAATAAATATCACAAAACACTGACTCATTAAGCTCAGGCAAAATAAAGAAATTAACAATAACTGAACGGAAAAAAAAATCAGAAAATGAAAATAAATTTCCGAAGATTCTTAGTTCAAATAGAACAAAGCAGAAGACGACGTGTCTGCTGAGAGCAACGTCCTTGCCTCCATGTGTTGGACAATCGATTGGTCAAATCCCTCGGCACTGCCCATCACAGCTGACCCTTCCAGCGAGGCAGTAGTCAAGACGCCGTTCTTATCCTCCTCGCTGAGGTCATCGGTTGATTGCAGCAACCCCGGAGGCACTTGCACGATGGGTTGAGTGACGATTTCTCCCGTGGGGTACTCTATTTGGATCTGATGCATTTCGTCTGCTGCTAACTGAGGCAGAATTATCTCGTTCCGTTCGTCCGTCAGTAGCAGCTGTTGATTGGCGTTTTTGTGCGTTTTTGAGTGGCGTAGGAGTGAGTATTTCGTGTTGAAAGTCTTGGGGCATTCCATGCAGTAGAACGACTGGGGGTTCTGGTGGATCGATTGCACGTGTTTGCGCTGAACACTCCTTGTTTTGAACGCTGCTCCGCATATTTCGCACAGATACGCTCTCTGGCTGGAGTGGGTTGTCAAGTGCTCTTTCAGATGCGCCTGCGATAAAACAAAGCTAGGAAATGACCAAATGAGAAACCCACAAACCTTTGACCGGAGTCCCTTTTGGCAGACATAGCACTTGAAGGGGAACTGGCGTTTCGTGCGATCCAAGTGCACCGCTGCGTGGGTTCGGAGGCTGTCCTGTCGTTTGAAACTCTTTCCGCACGTGTCACAGAGGTACGGTCGCACAGGCAAGTGGATGTTGTTCATATGTCGCAGATAATTCTCCTTCCTCGATGTTGCGTAATCGCACTTTGGGCACTGGTAACTTTTCACGATTTTCTCCACACAATCATTGGTTGCATCTGTGATGGAATGAACCCTTAAATGACGCACAATCAGATGCTGTCGATTCGTCTTATAATCGCAACTTCTGCACTTGTAGATGGCCTCTGAGGTCTTCGCCTGCATCTGGTGTCTCTTCTGGCAGTGCCGTGCCATCAACTCCTGCTTCAAACTCTTGTAAGGACATTTGGCACACTGCAACACTTTCTGTGCTATATGCGTCTGTTCGTGGCGTCTGAGGTGATTGAGACGCAGCGCTGTGAATGAACACTTGCTGCATTTGAACAGCGAATGCGAGTTCTGATGCAGGCGAATGTGGTTGTCATAGTGACTCTGGCGTTTGCTTTTGAATGAACAGATCTTGCAGAAGAACTTATAGCCACACTGTGCCTCGTAATCCCTCTTCTTCACGTATTTGTGTCCGAGTTGAACGTCATTGTCTGTGGATGGCAAAGTAAGGTCATTAGAAAACATTTAATACAGTCAAAGCTCGCTATTACGAACTCGGATATATAGAACTATCTTTGGGATCGCTGCCAGACTCCTATCTTTTAACATTGCAGGTTCATTGGATAACACGAAATCCGCATTGTTTAAACTTCCGGTTAATACGAACCAAATATGCAGTCCCCTGAGCAGAGATGACTCCTGCTATTACGAACTCACAATAGGTAAGTTCTACAGTATTCGCTCATCAAGCGTTGACTGTTTGCGAGTCGGTCCCTCGCTCGCATTGCTGATCATTTAACTCACACCTGTATCGATATCAAAGCGAATGAGAAAGCAGAAATGCCGCTGATTTCAAAGTGCTTTGTCTCGAACAAAAGGCTACATAAAGAATCAAGCAAAACCATTAAATAAATTGTTATTTTGAATTGCAATTGCGATGAAGTGAAGGACATTATTCTCCTCTTTTGCATTCTCAAACAAGCAAACGATGCCACAAGCACCGGTCAGTCCGCTACCTGTCACACGATGCCTCTCTAGTTGATCAACGTCGAGATCTCACACCATGAATTTCATAAACTTGAGATTCAAACAATTAACACTTGATTCTGTGTTGGTGCTAACATATAATTATATCATATCATCAATTATGTTCTATTACAATTAGATTAGCTTAATTTCGATCGCAAGAGAACATACTAGTATTCGAATGGTGAATCAACTGCATAAATCATAACGTATTTACGAGATCGGATAATTTTTTATCTTTTCCTCATATATAGACATTAGATTCACAACAGAGGAGAAGCAAAACAGACCTTTGATTCACAACAGAGGAGAAGCAAAATAGACATTTGATTCACAATAGAGGAGAAGCAAAACAGACCTTTGATTCACAACAGAGAAGAAGCAAAACAGACATTTGATTCACAATATGGGAATGACAAGAAAAGCAAATCTCACCTTCAGGCATTTCAACATCATATTTGAGCTCCTTCTCATTCTCCTTCTCGCTGAACCTCCCTGCCTCCTCCTCCTCCTCCTCCTCCTCTATCTCCTCTACCCTCTTCACCTCTTCATCCACCTTCCTCTGCTTCCTCATTCTCCTCCCAGAGGGCTCGTCTTCCACCTCCTCATGCGTGGCATCCTCCAGTTTCACTTTCGTCAGCTTCAGTCTTCTGCCAGATCGACTGAACTTTGGAGTTTCTTCTTCAAGGTCGTCCAAGTTGACCTTGTCTGGTTCAGAGGTGACCTTCTGCTCTGACTTCCTGGGTCTTCCACGGGGCCTACCTCTCTTCTTAACGACCTTCTCGGCCGGTTCTGAGACCTCGTTGGGAGTTACCTCGCTGTCTGCCATTTCAGCTGATTTGGGTTTCATTAATTTCTCCAATGAGGAATGGATGCGGGAAAAGTCTGAGAAGCGGTTGCAGAGAATGGTGAAGAGGTTTTTATCTGGAACAGCTCTCAGCTGACTGTGGTTCTCCTTCGCCAGTTGGTTGAGGAATGGAACTCTGCTCTTGGGAATTGCGCGCAACATTTCTTCTGATAAGGTCACTGACATCTTGGCAAAAACCTGCACAAGAAAAGAATAAATTCATATCATTTGCTAACAATAAAAAATAAATAACTAAATGCCAAGAGCTACGGAGTTCAGCAATTACTCAATAATCATTGATGGATTTAACATTTTGACATCAGAGAGAATCACCTCTCCTGAGACAGCGTGAATTTCGGCCTCGTCTTCCTGGAACTCCTCCTGTGACGTTTGCTTCACGACTGCTTCGTCCCCCTCAGATTCAGTTGTCATCTGCTTCTCAATCACATCAACGTTCTCCTTAAAAGCAACGAACGATGCGTCCATTTCAGGAGCATCTTTCACGGGCGTGGCGTACTCCATCATCACTTCAGGTGGGATTTCCTGCAGATTCAGCTCTGAGCTGTGCGTTTCCATGGCGACATCAGAGATGGGCGTTTCCATGGCGACATCAGAGATCGGCTGTTGGTCTTTGGTCTGAATGAGTTTCTGCAGCGCTTCAATGCCGCCTTTAGGCAGGATCGGCCGCATGGCTTGCTTTTTAGCAAGTAGACTTCGCATTGCGGGGGTTTTCGACACTTTTTTCGAGGGGCTGGAAACAGGCGTGGCAGGTGATTGGATGAGCTGAGTGTGCACAGGGGTTGTTGAGACGTCTTGCGGCAATTCAGTCGGAATGGAGAGTTCACTCGGTGCAGCCATCAAAAGGGCAGGATGAGAAGCGACGTCCGATGGCGATAACTTCAAGTGCAGAGAGTGTGAGCCGGTTTTAAGCGAGACTCCCTGGCTGGCCGCTGCTTGTTGGAGCAGTGACAAGGGCAGAGGTATGATCCCTGCCTGCAATGCGGCCAAATTAGCAATCCCGCCCTCAGCCAGAACGGTGATTGGCGTGACTTTGTTCAAATCATTCGCCTCGCTTTTCGCTGGTTTATTCAGCGCAAAATGTTTCAACTTCTCATCTTTGAGTTCCGCGTCGACTGAGTTCAGTTCACTCAATGTCGGCTCCATCACTCCTAAGCTCTGGCCAAGAACGGAATAATCTTCCAGCATCTTCTCATCACCGAGCAGAGATTTAGCGGTGAGGATGCTCCCGGGAGGCAGCTCCACGGGGGGAGTGCTCTTGCGCTTTGAGGGTGTCTTCTTCTTGCTTGAGTCTGGCTTTTTCTTTTTCACTGGAGACAATTTCTTCTTGGTTTTCTTCGATGGAGTCAGCTCTTCGTCCACTTGAGTGCTTTCGATCTTCTGTATCTCAATGTACGTCGTAGCAACTTCTTGCTCAATCGGCTGCTTCTCCAGAAGGAAAGGAGCCTCGTCCTCTTGTTTGGATTCTTGAAGCAGTTGCTCAAGGGCTTCGGCTGGGATCAGAACGGGCGTCTGGCTGTCTCCAGTCGCTAGGAGGGCATGGTATAGACCCCCGGATTCAGTCATGCGGTAAATGATAGGCATGTTCTGCTGATCCACAAGCAGCTCAGCCGTTGAAGCCAAGGGATCCATCATGCTGGAGAGAATTATCATCAATTATTATTATTCCACAAGTGATACAATTGTCTGGCATTGGTGCCCCAACAGCGGGCATTGTGGGTTATTATCGAGAGGGAATCGTCGAAATGGGTACAACTTATGTGTTACCAATACCTGATGATGTAACATAAGTTTAAGTTACTTAAAACACAATAAAGTTATAAAATATTATTGCCGACAACAAACGGCCAAGAGCCCTCGCGTTGTGAATTTCTAGTTTTGTCACTTTTGTGATCAGAATAAGTAAACAAACGTTTCATGGGCACTGGACGTTATGATTTGAGCTGTCGCTGGACAATGTATGTTGTGATTATATTTGTGCTTAAACCCCTTGCAAAATGCTTTCCAATGATACATCATTCGTGCCTATGTGAATATTATTTTACAAGTTATTAACAAAAATCCTCAAAAAAATGAGGCCTCTTTTTACGACAATAGGATGCGATTCAGTGCTTGACCACACAATCGTAATAACTAATTCCTCATTTTTAAAGATATCTTGATGAAATTTGAACCAGACATTCATGGCATTACATGCTAGCAGCAAACATAGAATAAAAGACCAAACAGTAAATCTATATTATTCATAATTTATTGAATAAGAACGCTGGACAGAACTCCCTAAGGACGGAATTTTCCGTGTCATTCTTCTTAAGATCCAACACAGTTTGTTTCAGGCGCTCAATTGTTGCATCTTTCCGGCGAATTATCTCGTTCAGTCCCCTGACAGGGCGGAATTTCGTTAGGAGATTCTTCAAATCTGACGAGAGCTTTGTGGCATTCTTCATCTGGATGCACTGATCCAATGCTAGCCGGAGAGAGGCACAGCTGTGACACTTGGCAATCTGCCATGTCTTGCGGGGAGAGGGCTTGCGAGGAGAGGGGTGGTTTGAGGGAGTTGGCTCAATTTCAATTGTTGTCTTCGCACAACTTCCTAAACAACGGTTAACTTCCTAAACTTCTTCAATGTCTTGTAACAAGACATTGAAGAAGTTTAGGAAGTTAACCGACATCAAAGAAAGGCAGAAGCTTCAGGCAATTTGCAAACAGGACTTCACGATGCGTTCCAAGACTTGTGCAATTGAAAATCTGGTGAACAAGACTCTTGTTCACCAGATTTTCAATTGCAGACACTTGTAACTTGCCACAGTCCACAAACCAGCCTCGTGCAATGAGAAACTTGCCAGTAGCGGTCTTCTCTGCTATATGACGTAGGAGTCAATGTCCATTGAGGAGAGAAGGGCTCTGGCAACAAACTGTATTGCTCCAAAACCTTACTTGCCTTTGGAAGGGGACAGCGATATTTCTTTCGGGGCATCTTGACTTTTGAATTCGAGTTGATCGACAACCAAAGGAGAGAAAACAATTGTTCTTTGGAATCAAAGAAAAGTCAAAATAATGCACAAGTTTCCTGGGAATATGGAATAAATATAACAATTAAAGATATATTAAATAATTAATGCTAATAACACAACTCTGAAAGCTTTCACATCATCAGCTGTCATCAATCATAGTCCAATCAAGTACCCCATTTATCGCTCACTGCTTTCGGCCTCCGAGAAGACCCTTCATTCCATCGTGATTTTATCGGCCGCAGATCGTCATGAACCTTGGTGCACTTATTCTAAACATAATTATGAATAGGGCTGGGCGGATATCCGTATCCGTATCCGTGATCCGTGAGATTTTGGATGTGTTCAGTACTATCCGTTATCCGTGTTTCAGCACGGATAGTTTGAACACGGATAATGTAAAATTGTTTCGAGCGCACAGTGAGCGTAGTACACAGCCATTCCGCACACAAACGCTGCTCACTGAAGCTGAGCGATGTCAGCAATGTGCCAATTCTGATTTGTTTTAAATAAACACAATTCTATGCCCTTGAATCTCTTCAGTCATCACGCAAAAGTGATGTAACCACGTGTTGTTGACTATCTCTTAGTGCTCATTTTTCAACATGTGACAGCTTTGTCAATTGCAGGTTTCGTGTGAACCACAAACAGCATTGAATTTCATCAATTTCTCGACCTTGAAACATGTTTGAAATTGATCAAACATGTACAGTTAATATAGTACATGTACTTGACGATCTAGCAACTTGAATTATTTCAAACTTTCAATACAGCAATTGCCTTGAACTGACTTGCGCCTCATGAAGTTACTAAGTTTGTAACTTTGTACATTTCCAAATCATGTTTGTTGTACAAGTGTACAAGTGTACACTGTAGCACAATGTGCACGTTACTGTCCTTGCATCTTGGGCTTATAACCTGCAACTCGTGCAGTTGGGGGAAAATACTTAAAATAGCCTGCGCTGATAAGGAAATAAACCTCTGCGAAATTGACAGGCAAGCGAGCTGTCTGCATGCGCGTTGCCTCTTGAAACTTATGCTGAACGTTTTGATAAAAGAAATGTACAAAAAGCAAGAAGGATGACAGCAGTAGGTCAAGGTCACTTGTCTTTAACTGCTGCAGGCAGAGCGTGGCTTTTGCGCTCACAGCGTGTGCCAGGCGCTGGGGCATTACGCTGCAGGAGCATCATCTCGTGTTTGGGCATAAATATCCGTGTTTGTCGGATATTAGTAACACGGATATCCATTATCCGTGTATCCGTGTATCCGTGTTAAAGCACTATTCACCCTGCTCTAATTATGAACGCCTTGAAGAACATATTTTAAAAGTGATGATTACCTTCTTTTGGTGAATTATCGGCCTTGAAATGCAAATGTGGAGTTGGTCGTCAATAGATATTGCAAAATTGTATAAAGATGCAGCGAAAATGAGGCGGAAGTTCAAAATCTAGAACCACTTCCTGCTAGATGCGACTGGGTTAAACCACCGAAAAAACACAGAACCATTCCAGCAATACCATGCTGCACTGAGCGCAACGCTGTGGTCTGCGGCAATAGAGCGCTATCGGCGTCCCTAACTAGTAACTTCAACTTGTGGGCTTAGTTAATTTAGTTTAGTTAGTATTAGCTGACATACTACAGCGAGCCCAATGGGTCTCGCTGTACGGTAAACGCATTAAACTCCACTTCGCGAACCACGATTTCTGGAATTCCACGCTTGTAATTATATTTATGAAGGGACCAGTGTCTGCAGAGCCATACCAGGTAGACGCTGGTACTAAATTTTGTTCGAAACCAGTACCATAAACCTACTTAAACTGGATCCGCAACGAAAAAAAGTGACTTTACAGGTTTCTCTCCGCTTTCCGATTGTTGTGTCACATGACCTGCTCCCCACGTGTTATAAATAAACCAGAGCACGGCGCCTGCGTAGTGCGAAGTAAACATACACGCATGCGCATACAATTTTCCCGCGCGAAGCAGTTCAACATGCAGCCTATCTTCCCTTGCAGTTGCGCACGTAATTTATACCGAGTCTTCACAAAGGAATACGTATTAATTATTAATACGCAATATTTTGTGCATCACCAATCAGTATATGAACAATTTTATTCATTTTCATTCGAAAGTCGTGAGAGAAGTTTGAGCGGGAAAGTGAAGCATGTGCGCTTGTTTACAATGCAGTGCGCATGCGCCGAGTGACGTCACTCACAAAATGGCGTTTGTTTACTTCTTCACGAAGTGATATTTTGTTGCGGGTTTTAATTAATGTAAGTTCGACATGATGGTACTGGCTCATATTGTTTTTTCTTGGAGCATAAATATACCATCTAACGTCTGGAGGGATTAAACACAAGGATTTGTCGGATAATATGTCTATATTTATCATGCAATCGGCTGAGTGTGGAGCCTCGCTGCCAGTAGACGCAAAAAGAAGCGGTTTACCGTCGGGCGAGGTATACAGACCTCGCCCGAGAATCTGTGCTAAGTTAGTATTATTATACAGTGACTGTCAACCATGGAAATTACAAGACATGAGAATTTCATACCAAGGAAAATAATTTCGACGTTTTTCAGTCTGATTAATGTTCTTAAAGACCAGCATAAGACAAACACTAAATATAATTAATATTTATACTATTTCTTGTGGAAATCATAATTATTTTGCAGAGCGATAATGGGTGAATTAAACAGTTATCATTGAATTCGTCTTGTCGACGATATCCATTCAACCATCGATCTAGAGTTACCAGGTATTAAAAATTCAGAATATGGTATATAAAAATAAACAAAGAAACATACCGTTATGAAATTTAAATGACTAATAAATCACAAAAACATACTAGTAATTGTCAAAATACAAAATCCATGACAAATGAATCAAATCGCAGAACCATCTGAAGACTGCGAAAGGATAAAAACACACGTAATCATAACGCATTACGGGGCGTGTTTTTCATTCAACTTCAACTTACACCGTGACATCAAAACCAGAGCAAAAAAAAAAAAAAAAAAAAAAGGCTCCACGAGACTTTTTGGGGACGATGTCTCGCCCACTTGTCATGTGACAAGAAATTTCTACATTATATTTCTTGCATGCTTAGCAATTTAAAAACCAAAACTCGCAAGACTTTCACTTTACTTGTATCTGATAGTATCCTATATGCTATATATATATATAGCATATAGATACTAGATATAGATATTTTCTTTATATTATATCTTATAATTTATATATATATATATATATATATATATAAAGAAATCATAACGCATTTTCACAAAAGCAAGATGGTCATAACGTATGTATTGAGTAGGGGCCACAATGTCACAAAATATCATTGTTCATAGTTCAAATGTTCTGTAACGTACACGCAATCGAAGAGTTTCAGATGAAGAGGGTCGCCGCATGAGGGTGTGCCGTGTGTCCTAATTATTGCGACATAATTAATCAAACGCACCATTTCTCTTCCGCGCACTTTGGCCAACTAATCTTTCTCCTCCGCATTTCAGCGAGGACTCGACGAATGTTCTTCGCGAACGCATCCCATTCAAAAGTACGCATTTTACGGTTGGCATAGGACTATATGCTACAACGCAAGCTGTCTTGTGGTCAAGAAAGGTCAAGAAATCAAGGTCGCTAGTAGAAATAATTGCAATGAGAAATCATTGGTTTTAAATTGAAAGCCCCGGTAAGACTCGAAATAATAGTCAATGGATATTGCACGAAATTTAGCAGACCTTCTTCAGACGAGGCGAAGAACAAGGGAGATGGATGTAAGCTTAATTATAATTAATAATAATTAAATAATAAATAAAGATTAATAATAAAATTCAATTTTATTGAAGAAACATTCACGTGAATTCGATTCACCTGAAAGTGGACTGAAATGCAACATTCAAAGGTGATTTTCGTGACTTGTAGTAGATTAAAATTATGATGTTCACTCCAGAGCTTTCTTTCTTTTTTTTTTTTTTTTTTTTTTAATGCATTAAATAAATGAAAAAAAAAAAAAATTAAACAAATACTTTCTTAGATTTTCAAAATCCAAAACAACATCAAACTGAATAATTATCTAATTAATTACACGTATAATGACGGAACATTAATGAACGCCACGCTCAATTGTGGTGCTTCTCACTGGTCGAGGGCTTTGATCAAACCTTCCGTGCTCATGGATTTGGGGCGTTCAATCGGAAGTCCAAGGGCACGGTCCCAGACGAGGGTTGCCATGGGACCCAGGGACCGAGACGTGCCCAGGAGCACAGGGTAGAAGGGAGCCTCTGTCATCCCGTAGTACTGCAGTGCCAACAACAGAATTAGAATTATAATATATTTACTTCGCATATACATGTATATATATGACATAGAAAGAAACACAACTTAAAATAACTATACATTCATTCAGATAGATTCCCTACTGGCCTAGTTACTGAGTGAATACACATTTCAGAAGAAAAGTACGTACGCCTCTTGACCGACACATTTCAAGCCAATACACCTGCCATTTTAAGGCTGAATTCCTATATATATTGAATTCAGCAGTTTAAAATCGCACTTTATTCCCGTGTTCGATTTCATCGATTTCGAGGCGCGAAATTCGCAAATTCGCAGCTCTTTCAGCACAAACGAAATCCCGCACTTTTCGCAATTTTTGTTATTGATAATTTTGTGCGGGTAAAAAAATCGCTTCTTACATAGCTCGTAGACAAATTAGTAGTTTCAATTCAAATAGGCGCCCACTTCACAATTATCTACAAACACTTCCTTCACCTTGCAGATCGAACAATTCGGAGAATATTAGCCATTTAGCCTGCTGAAGCATGTCTGCTGGCTAAAATTCTTAGAATACAGCGTCACAATGCTGTGGTGAATCTGTGTCCATGGCAACCACTATAGCCAAGCAGGGGTATTTATGTACAGGTAGCGTACATACATTATGTACATACATTAAAAGATTTCAAAACAACTTGCAGCTACTGCCTTATACATGCTTGAGCTGTGTTGAGGGGAGGGTTAATAACTGATGGCTGCTTAACAGAATGGTAGATTGGCGCAAGTGGGCGTTTACATCGATTAATCAATACTTTTAAAAGATTGCGTGTGCTTCTAATTCATGTGACATTGACCATGACATGGGCCCCTTACGGAATCCACTATGAGCCAATAAGACTAGCAGGAAACATGTTCGAATACACTCCACTCATTTGGAATAACGACCACCAAAGGAAATTGTAGAATCCTATTTCACCAAAAGAATAAATTAATAAGCAAGAAATAGACAACTTTCTAAATTGTTATAGTTTTTATTACAGTACTTAAAGACACATATTTTTAGGTACTGCTCCAGTAGTTCAATACATATTGCTTGCTAATGTCACAGTTCAGGAGACGATCGCTGAGAAGCTCAACTAGAAATAAAATATAATAAAAGAAAATCCAGAGATTTGCATACAAATATTGTACATTTATTCTGTTCACACAAATGTACACTCTCAACACGTTTCGAAGAGATGTTTTAGTCTTCACAAATGACGCAAATGTAACCGGGGAATGAGAAGACAACAACAAAGGATAGAGTAGTCACATATAAATAGAGATAACAGTCCAGGAGAGAAAGAAAAAAAATATGATAAGAAAAATATATTTACAAAAAAAAAAACCCTGAAGAAAAAAAAAATTTGTTTTGAAATTTTTACATCGTTGAAAAACGCATTATACAGAGGAAAGCAGAAATGATGCGGATGAGATATGAGATTACTTTTGAAATCGTTTGATTTAGAGAGAAACGGAGCATCTATCACTAACAATTACCTCATTGTTAATTACCTAGAATAATTCAGTGATCAGAAAAATACAAAATAATCGAGGTTAGTACAGAATTAGGGAAATAATAATAAAAATGTGCGCTTTTTTTGAAAGAAGAATTTTTTTTTTCAAAATCCAAAAACAATTACAAACTAATCATGTAATTAACGGAACATCAAATGAAAACAACACAGCACTGTGGAGCTTCTCACTGGTCGAGGGCTTTGATCAAACCTTCTGTGCTCATGGATTTGGGGCGTTCAATCGGAAGTCCAAGGGCACGGTCCCAGACGAGGGAAGCCATGCAGCCAAGGGCTCTGGACACGCCAAACAGCACAGTGTAGTAAGACATCTCAGTCATTCCATAGTACTGCAAAGCCAACACACACAGGTTAATACATACGCCCAATGTTGCCCAATCAATCAAGTGAGATCTGGCCTACCTCAAGATTATTAAACAAAGAGGCCAACCAATGAAATGCCTCATAATATCTGAGATGTCAGCCCTTTCATCTTAAACTGGGTAGTCTCAGAACTATACATATATATAAATACATGCATGTATAATAGTTGATCAGTTCTATTCAGAGCTTTGATGACTGAATTGATCTATATTCATTTATGAATCAATGATCTATATTCATTTATAAATCAATTGATCTATATTCGTTTTGCATCAGCCAATTATTAAACTGTGTGCATGCTGTGTTTGCAGAAAAAGATTTGAAACAGTTCCAAGCATGAAAGCAGAGCACTCGCCTTCCGATGCTTCAACAAAACCTTCAACATGCTCATTCAAGACAACCGAAAATGGTGGTCACAGGTCTCATTAACACTTGTAGGTTTCACTGCATCAAATTTATTGTCTAATACTGAAGACATCACAGCGCTCAGAATCACTCTTAACCCTTCTTGTGCTAATGACGACTATTGTCGCGATGTGTTATGATTTCTCTGACTGCCAATCGCGACAATAGTCGTTTCCAAAGATACCCGAAGTTAGTCGGCACTTTCCGTTACTTTCCTCGACAAATATCGATCGTCGGCTATGCTCGGAGATGTGACCTTCCGCTTTGAGCCATGTGGTTGTTTATTTTTAGTCTCAGCTTTTTTCTTTTTTTTTTCTTTTTTTCTTTCTTTGGTTAATTGAACTTGCCGACTTCTATTTAAACGCCGGTGGATTTAAACATCTGCAGATAGATTTCTCTATTGCGCGCATTCGTTACTATTTTAGCCTGATGTAGATATTATTTCATGAATGAAACATTGATTACATGTAGTAATACGCTGTTTTACTACACATTGCAGTTGACCATGGTTTCTGCAGACGTTTCTAGTTCTAGTTACTGGTGTGCTGATTGCAAAGTCACCTTGACATTATGCATCCCTGACTGTTTCAAAAGATATCATACTCTTGAATGCTATTAATGGTAATGTTCAGTGTTCATAAGTTTCCTAACATTCACTTGGTAACTTTTTCTATTATTTTACCTTGTACTTGAAGTCTTAAGTAAGCGGCAGAGACTTCGTATCATGTTCCGCATAAGAACAATTCTTGTAATAATGTTTTATCAAATGAAA
The DNA here is from genome assembly GCA_000328365.1 of Capitella teleta. NCBI lineage: Eukaryota > Metazoa > Annelida > Polychaeta > Capitellidae > Capitella > Capitella teleta. Next base: position 6,554 of record KB293609.1, on the reverse strand, counting down.
CATATAGTTTTTCTTAGTTTCTTAGCTCTGAATATGGGTTCATCAGAAAATTCAGCATCTGTAGATGCCATTTGGTATAAAGAATATTAGTTTATGTTTAGAAATGGCTGAGATATGATTATTTCAATATTGTACATCCAAAGTTGTACAAATTCTGAAATAATTGTGGCCGACAAGGGAATAACGTGGCCTATGATATATAAGCGCAAGAAGGTTTAATTAGTGGAACACACACCTGCAGCAGAACACCACTGTGAGCGTCTACATTTGGCCATGGGTTCTTGGCTTTGCCCTGTTCCAACAGGATGTCAGGGACTATCTTATATAGATCAGACACCAATTTGAACATCGGGTCATTCGGCAGCCATTTCTTGGCAAACTCTCGCTGGCAAGTGTAGCGAGGATCGGTCTTGCGCAGCACAGCATGTCCATATCCAGGCACCACCTAATGAAACTCGTTGAGTCAATCAACAAATCAAAGCAACACCAAACCTGGCCAGACTTCAGGTGGTTCCACACGTACTCCTTGAGCTCTGCTTGCGAGTAATCTTTGCCAACATCGCCTGACACTTTGGTGAGGAAAAGCAGAACTTCCTAGGAAAAAGAAAATGAATTTAGATGACATCGTTGCGCTATGATAATCGATAAAGCTGTAACATAAAATGTCAGTAAGATAGCGTGACAGCAGGTGGTCACGATGAGTGCAGCTCCGCGTTCACACGTCACCAGATCTTGTAAGTTGTTTCATCTGTGCTCGTCTAACGAGAAGACGATAGTACGTTAGTCACAACAACAGTATACACCCTGTGATATGCCAAAAGTACTCCCCCTCACGACTAACCTGGTTAGCAAGACCATGCAGCGGCCCAGCGAGACCATTCATGCCGGCAGCGTACGACAGGTAAGGGTCGCTGAGTGCAGATCCCACCAGGTGGCAGGTGTGTGCTGAGACGTTGCCTCCCTCGTGATCGCTGTGGATCGTGAGATAGAGACGCATGAGCTCTGTGAATTCAGGATCCTCGTATCCAAGCATCGACGTGAAGTTGTGCGACCAATCCTTAGCGTCATCAATCGCGCCAACACTGGTTCCATCGCGATACAGGTTGCGGTAGATGATAGCAGCGATGGTGGGCAGCTTAGCAATGAGATCCATGCTGTCCTCGTACACATATTCCCAGTACAGGTTCTTCTTCACTCCGTTGTTGTAAGCACGAGCAAAATGACTCTCACTGTTGCAGGCAGTGATAGCAGCAGAGAACTGCGCCATGGGATGAAGATTGGAGGGGAAGTTGTTGAGCATGGTGACCACGTGACCAGGCAGGGCGGCACGGTTGGCCCACTCCTTGGAGACGGCTTGTGCCTGGGCGTCAGTTGGCACGTTGCCAGTGAGCAGCAACCAGAACAGGCTCTCTGGAAGGGGTTCAATGCCCCCGGCGGCCTTGGGGAGAATCTCCTGGCATTGGGGGATGGTGTAATTGCGGAACTCAATTCCCTCCTCCGGATCCAGAACAGACGTCTCCGTGACGAGGCCCTTGATGCCTCGCATTCCACCGTACATCTGTCACACACAAGCATCACACACAAGCGTCACAAACGCCAGATTCAAACTTTGTCCTCTTACCATGTCCACGGTGACCTCTCCGACCTTCGTGCTGCCATGGCGACTGCGAAAATCTTTCACGATCTTCTGGTGTTCAGGGATGAGATCAGAAAGCACGTCCTTCAGGTTCTGCAAAGGAAAATGAGGAAGAAGAAGAAGAAGGGAGAAGAGAAGAGTTACTCACAGTAGAATCGGTGGATGCATGGCGACTTGAAACAGCAGAAAGGGAAGGCAAGGAGTGCTGCAAGAGAAAAAAACAGTCAACACACAAACATATCGAGTGTTTGGTGCAATATCAGGTCTCAAGATCATTTCTATTCTTCTTGTTCAGCAGCGATTAGAAATCTGAGACAAACTGCCTGATTGCTAACAACACATTTAAACACATCTAAGAATATCTCTATCTTGTTTCAGAATAAAACTGCACAGAAGTATTGAGAGATCAGAATGAAAGCAGATTCCTCATAAAGTGAAAGGGAAGAGGGAAAGAGCAGACTAGGGAAGGAGGGGCTCCACTATCACACCATGCATTTATTAGAAGGCAATCACCGACAGTGAACAAGCATTCAACAAAACCAGCAAATAAGTCAGCATTTGAACTTCCATAAAAGTCCTAAAAACAAGACACAAAGGTTACAGATTATATGACCATTGCTGTTATGTAACACTGAGCTACCATAAAGAAGAAAAATACATTTATCCAGGGCATCTTGCTTAAAATCAGCTTCAATCAATGATTATTGATCGCAGTTGATCAATTTGAAGGTTGATTGCAGTTAAAAATTGAATGACTTTTGCAGCTCAACCATGCAATTTCAATTAAAATGCAAGCTTCTGAATAATTAATTACACATGAAAATGGGAAAATCATCTGTTTTCTTAGCCCAAAACAAAATGTTTTGCTGCAACACATAACCTACAAAAACAAAACACATAACCATAATTCTAGAAAATCTTGACAATTTGCCCAGAAGAAAAGGTCAGGAACAAGGTCAAATACAGTTACCAAGGTGACCTGCTTAGCAGAGGGGGTGTGTGCAGGGAATTCCCTTTCACTACTAAGGGTCTCCTGAGTGTTGATAATCTTGGGGGGAGTTTCTCTCTATATATTTTTCAGTTCACGCTGACATGGCTGTTGAAACAGATGCAATGATCGTGCAACCTACAAGCAGTGTACTTCTATCGTCAACTCAAAGCTTTGCATTAAGAGCAGAAATCAATTGCTCCTTCTGTGGCTTCATGAACATACAGATTGCCAGCAGACAATAGTGTTGTCTAGCAGAGGCATGATTACATCTCCATCCCATTTGGGAGATGCAAGCGCAAGAACAGAAAGCTTTCCCACTCGATAATCAGATGAATCTCTGAGGTTCTTCACCATACTCCAAAGGAAAGGCAATTGGCCCAACACTCAATGACATGGCTGCCCACACAGAAGCACCAGAGTGACTCCCCCTACTCTCTCCAATGGATTCAGAGACGTCCTGTGTTCAACCATAGACAGTAACTCAGTACCTGGCCTTGTTAAGCAGTTGAGTCACAGCGCAATTATAATGAATTATGTAAATCACAATCATAATGCCCAGTGGGCCTCACTCCAGTCCATCGGAATTACAAACGACGAGCTACTCACCCCTCAGTCTTGCAAAACATTGTGAATTACGCCAAGAGGAAAATTACAATTCTGAAGTCTCCTCACTTCTGTTGAGAATGTTTGTAGAAACAATTAGTACTTAGATATTTTTCAGTATTTTAAAAACTATTACTTGCACAGGAACCGTTCCCTGATTTTAAATATAGAAATAAAATAACCCACATCACATGAAATGGTGCAACCAGCATCATTTCACTGGAATTTCATTCATAATTTGAGTTTAATTTTGACGCTGTTTGATTAATGGGGGAACACAGATGCAGGCGAGAATAATCAATGCTTGAGTGCGTACGTACCGCACTTCCAAGTTCTGAAATGCAACTTATGTGAGGAGAGGTTCTGCATAATGAATAGAGGAAAGGTTGGCGAGTTAGCAAGAAAATGCGGCATAAAATTTTAATTAGGTAATTAAAATAAAGATCTCCAATTTGATCTCAAATGAGTTTGTATAATTTCACAATTTTTTCCTTCTTTCAAATTTGTGATATTAATAATTATTAAGGTCATCAGTATTACAGTATTACAATGTACTTAGGTATCAGTTGAGAGAATGTTCACATATGGCAGTTTCCGAGCACTTTGGATGGTTTACGATCGCCTGATTCAGAACACTCAAACCGCTCAAGCACACTCAAGTCTCGAGATAAACGTAAAGATGATTTCACTCTCAAACATCTCAAAAACATAATCAATTGAATGGGATAGTTAACTTGAGACCATAAGGTCATGAGCTGAACAATGCTTCAATAAGTCCTTTAATTGGTGTTTGGCTGAATTCTATCATTTTTTATTTAAATACATGAAATAAATGGTCTGACTGCATGAGCGCTGATGGTGTTCCCTGCAATAGGAGCAAAATGGCCATTGAGTAAAGATTGTCAATATTGGAGGTCAGATTTTGAGAAGTATTTACTAACACATCCATTATGACATTTTCTTTCATGGCATTTGACTTTGTGAATGAAAGACGATTGAATAAATAATTAATAAATCAACTATGATTTGCGAATTAGTAATTATTGCTTAACACTGGAGACTTAAATATTCCGGAACATGGACCTTCGACAGAACTTCATAATACAAATTAAAATATATAAATAATTTGGATGTGTTTCAAAACAAAACACATAAAATTTATATTAAACGAATTAGAATAAATAGTATATATGGATTTAAACAAAAGTGATACAAATACTGTATGTACATATAAGTACAACGCAATCATATAAACTTACGATAAGTTGGCAAATATATTATATAATTCCTGATAAAATTCAGGAGATAGCTAGATAACTTAAATGGGGCACATAAACTAAAAATAATACGCACTACTTATCTGAATAATCAAGAATGAAAGGTTACCCAAATTGAACCAGTTTGCACTTGAGTGCTCTGCAGGGTTAAAAATACGCGATGAGGAATTCAAGCTAATATAACTAGAAAACCCAGTCAGGCCTCAGTGCTTTACATGAATGGAGGACACTTCAATTGGAAATTCCTCCCCATGAAACGTACATGCAAGTTTCATGGAAACATAAATTCAAAATAAAAACGTGTTTCACCAACAATGGATCGTGCTGCTGGTTAAAAGGGCCAAATTAGACTATTTTATCAGATGACTGAAACTGATTACTCTTCTAGTTTTCATCATAACATGAGTACACACATCTGGCACATTGCCAGAAGAAGAATGAAGTAAAATTTAGGAGAAAAAATGTCTCCAAATAAGAAACATATGCAGTTGTCAGCAAAAATTATTTTTACTAATAAAAGCGACAATTCGGAATATTTGGAACGATTCATATGAGAGCGAAAATCAATCATTGATCACCATAGCAACAGTGACAATTAGTCTCAAACTCTATAAGGCTCTGTCTGATTCCAACTATTTCATGTGATACATCAAGGCTCCAGATGATTTTCATATTAGGTAGTATGTAATTATGTATGCTCCCCAGGGAGTTGAGTTTGTGATGGGTCCAATAACCATGGGTAATATTATGTTCAGCGCATTTGAATAACGTGTTTACGATAGCAAGTGCGCTAAAATAATATGAACATTATTATTATAGTCCAGAATATCAAATGCCGAAATGGGCGCTTACTGTTACTGAAGAGTTAGTTTCAGACTTACTCACTTAGTAAGAACTAGGTTTAAGGTTAGAACAATAATAACCCAGAAGGCCGAGAAACACTTAATGATTCAGCTATTTCAGTACTTGTGCAAATAAAACAATCAAGACAGACCACATTCTGTAAAGAATAAACATGTACGATTCACTTCAGTCTTGGCAATCATTAATCGCGTGACAGTGTCTAATAGAGAGGCACGAGCCATGAAGAGGGATATATAATAATTAATTATAATATATTGTTGAACCCTTAGCTCATCTCAGTACGGTGTCTCAGTACCCGAGGTTCCCCAAAATCAGGACAGCCCCCGTACACTACAGAAGTTGTACTGAGTGACACTACAGTAGACTCAGTGACACTAGAGTACTCAAGTCAGTGACACTTCAGTAGACTCAGTCACGAGTCAGTGACAGCGTCGGCCGGGAAACTTCAAACATCTTGAGCGAGCGACAGGCGACAATTAGAGACTGAATCCGAATAGAATTCAACCCCTGATGTTGAGAAATACATCTCGTGGTGTTTACCTTTGAGGCGGACGCCAGGCGAGAGGTAAGCGTGCGTAAAAGAGCCATTTTCTGCTGTTTTATCCTTAATTCGACCTGAGAGCGTGTGCTGTCGACCGGAAGGTGAAGAGAAGGACAGTCGCTCCCACAATGCACACTTCTGGGTCAAGAGTTGAATATTAGGTCAGTTCAAAAGTTCAAGAAGTCAAGGATGAATATCTGATCCAATGAGCTCTTTTATCTGCATCATTTTTGTTTATTAGGTCATGTCAAAAGATCATTTATATATAGGTCGGTTCACGCATGCGCACATTCAGCATCGATTTTGACAAGTGATCGCAGACTGAATTTTCTCTCGAGTGTAAGATTATCTCGCGATTTGAAGACGTTTTTCTAATTACTTGGCATTAATTTGTGTTGCAGTGGTGGTGACATCTCGATGTGAAAATCATTTATAAGTCGCATGAGCGTATTTTATTAGCTTGACAAAGCTATATTTTGCTTCTGATATACAATTATTGATTGACAGTCTGTGGTCTATGTGCCGTTTGCAATGATTGCTGGCCTACGTTGCTCTGAGTTGCTTATATTCAAATGTGTGTGACCCCATAAACCGTCATGTCAATGCACGACACGTTGTCTATGTAGCTCAATCAATGTGAAT
>KB293602.1:2459-13483 GCA_000328365.1 Capitella teleta | reverse complement strand
ATAAACGAGTCATGTGAAATTCAGTGATTCGCCGACCAGGCTGCTACTAACAAAGACTACTTCAATGCATGATACACTTTTACGGCTCCACCGAACCCACTCAAGTGATACGCGCCAGGACAGAGACCCGGTATCGGGGTTTCCCCATACTGTTATCGATAAATCCCAAGGATTCTTCATCCTGCATACTACCATAGGCAGCGCCGGCCTTATTACGCAGTTACGCAGCACTGCAGAGTCACGGAAGAATTATAATAACCCCAACGGTCGGCATACGATTGCAGTCAGCAGGTCAAACCAACTGAGCTACTAGGTCCCCCTAGAATACTTCAAAGGTAATATAATTACACAGCAGGCGAAGTGGGCCGAGATGACATTGGGAGCATGACGGTAAATTGTCGAGCCGGGCTCCACACTCTTCAGTCCGACATCTCTCTTGAGACAGCTCTTCAGCAGCTTCATGGACTCCCCGACTGGTCCAAGGCTGATCCTTTTCATCCGGAACAGAATCTTGAGAATGTGGATGTTGAGTGTTAGGTGTCGGAAAATCATGCTGATGTCAAAAAAGGATCATAGACAGTAACACTCTGGAAAAAAACAACATTTGTCAATGAGATTATATTTGAAACTCCTCAATTCACAACATAAATTATCATCACATTAATATGAATCACATGTCAATAGGATCGATGTAATAAATTTATGCAGTAGTGAATGTAGTAAACTTACTCAGTGCATGCACTCATATACATGATAATTGGGATCATCAATTCGTGTATTTATAGTAAGGATAATATGTGGTTTGTTCGTATATATGACGTGTGTGCGTAGTATGTGTTGTAATGTGGTTTGTTTATGCGTAATATTATATTATTATTCAATGTTAGTTAGTTCAACGCGAAACTAATTATTTAGTTTAATGGAAACCACTAGTGAACACGCCCGGCGTGTTGCCTAGTGCAGTTTAAGATTCGGATAATGATCGAACAATTGACAACTACACAGCGGCCTCTAAGTTATGCAAAAGTTATCTGCTCGGTTGTTTCTGAATATGTTGACAGAATCTCAAAAGGTGGCCGGAGTAATCGCGTCCTAGGAACTTCTGACCCGCGGCAGGCTAGGATGTCGCGACTTTTATGAAAGACTAATTATATGCAACGAGATATCAACTTTCCACTATAATTCGGAAAGCAAGCGAGAGTCTTTGAGGGGGCGACATCATAGATCCCCACCCCCTCAAAACGTCAAGATATCATGCAAGAACGACCAAGAAGGCATGATGCCATGATTTCTGGGATTCCAAATGAATGATTCATGTTGACTATTTGAAGAAAGGAGCTACCATCAGAGGTGCATACTATGCCAGGCTACTTTAAAAAGTTTGTACAGCGATCAAGGAGAAACGCATCCGGCGATCTCCTCAAAGTCTCTTACTGGTATTTATACTGAATTCTTTCATAAAATTATGCTGCAATCGATGATTGAAATTCCATTGTCGAATTGCGTGTGCGTTGAATTATGGAAGAACGAACACACTGCAACAAAGAAATCGACTAAATTCAAACACAAATGTTGTTGCCTGGAAAGTGTAGCGGAATGTTGTGAAATTAATTAAGAATATTATTTATATTATTTATATTATTTATATGCAAAATGAACAGCAAAAGAAACGCAAAGTAACAAAAATAACCGCAACTTCACCAATCACTGAAGTAACACATTTCATTTTTTAGAGTAGTCAAACGGGATCCAGGGGCGAATTGTGGCGGCTTCGAAATCAACATGCGAGTCAATTTTAGTTCTCTATAGAGAGCAACAGAAAATTTGGTTTTCACCTAAAATGCACACCAACAATAAACATTTCGATTTCATTTTGTGAATGAGTCACCTGTGTCCATTCTTGGATCATTTGCCACCTTGATTTTTGCGATGCCACGTCGTCTAACAGAGGCACATCGATGGCAGGCTATTGGAATGCTGCGTGTAAGATTGGACCGTCATCAGGCTTTTCATCATTTTTGCGTTTATCCCTCAACGATATCTCGGTTTCATAGTCGATTGCGTAAAACGATTACTGTCCGAGACAGATAGAACAGGCGGAGTTAAATTGACCAATTGGCGACAAGACAAAGCGATACGGATTCCGTTCATTCCTCCTTTTCACAGCATCTTCAGCCGTCGAAATTGGGCTTTTGATGTTTTACTGTGTTATTCAACTTAATTCGTGTACGTTCAAAACTATCATCGCAGGCCTGAGGACAGTTCACCAGTCGCACAGCATTTCAACAGAGTTGGACATTCTTTGGATGATATATCGGTGTGTGTCCTTATTGACTGTACCTCCGACCATCACAGAAAAAGGGAAGAAATGAGACTCATCCACACCTTAGGCACTCTTGACCCACATGGTCTCAATATTGACTTTTCCTATAATGTTTAATTTCATCGTTCACCACAATGCTTTTCCGGCGTTTGCCATACGGCGGCCATTTCCTTCTCATATATTTTCCGGATGTAATTCAATCCACCTCACATTTCCGGTTGTTGCTTAGCAACAACAATTTCCTGTTGAATCATTTGAATTGCTTGATAAAGACTAAATAGTCGAAAATTCGCAACACAAGTTTTGTTTATTCCGTGTTTCATATTACCTTTTGTTTCTACATTCATTCCAACACGGCGGAAGCACTCTCATTATTCTGAATAATAATAGTGTGTTATCTTATTTCGGTTATCACGCCTCATACGTCATTCGGTGATGTGACAACAGTTACATTGTTGATGCAGCCGTCTCCACAAATCAAACTGCTTTTGCAACGCCCATAACGCCATATTGCTCAGTGGGAGCACGCCGTTCCAAACACCTCCCTATAAAGGAGAGGCGTTTAGGACATGTTGTTCCTCATTCGATCTGGCCAACGACACAAAGATGACGGAGACACCAGATATCGGGGCGACGGAGACAACTCTTATCACTTTTGGCACGCCTCTGTCAACGCAAATGACCAATATACAGCTGGGATTAGTGAGTACAACACTCGCTGCGAGTGTCATCACCATCATCATCAACCCACTCACCCTACTCGCTTTGTTCAAGCAGAAAATGATTACCAAAATTTCTATCAACCTTTTCATTGCAAGTCTGTGCTGCTCGGATTTCCTTTTTGGTATTGCAGTTTGCATCTTTCAACTACAAAAGTTCTTGCAGCTGTTCTCAGTAAATGAACATGCGATTTCCTTCCTCAACAACCTAGGCGGCACCTTAAGTTTGGCAGGATTTTTGGCATCCAACGGCAATGCTTTTCTGATCAGCGTTGACCGCGCGTACTCCACCCTTGCTCCGTTCAAATACAAAAGCGCAGCATCCATTCAAAGAGCGTCCATCATCTTGTCTGTTGCTTGGACAAGTGCAATTCTGCTAATCGTTATCCCAATCGCTATCAACATAGCCCCGGAGGGAGGGACTGCCAACCTGAACTATCCGTATGACCTGTTGCCTTATTCATACGGCGTATACTTGTTGTCACCACTCTTACTTTTAGGAACTGCCACCAATGTTGTTCTCTACGTCGTTATTGTCATCTCATTCTTCAAGATGAGGAAGAAAATCCTCCCTGCAACTTCTTCCTTAGAGTTACGCAATCGTCGTATGACCCGCACGGTAACCATGGTGATTGGTACACTACTGATTGGAAACATCCCAATCATTACAATGGCAGCAATGCTTGATAATCCGCACGTTCCTTACTTGTGGTCATATGAGATGTTCTACGACATCGCCATCCTGTGCTCCATAATCCCAACTTTCTTGAATAATTTCCTTTATGTATGGCAGCTTCCTGACTTCAACATAGCGGTTAGACGCTTGTTGTCATGTCACAGAAATGGGATTGCAAGTTTTGATACAGATATCTCAAACCGTCATGTTTCACAACAAAAAGCTTGATTCGCGAAAAATAGACTCAAACTCTTTGAATACAGACTTTGGGGCGTTAATCGCGAGCTAGTGTATAATTACATTATATCGCAAATGCATTACGCATGCGAGCCCGAGCGGTGTCCGGTGAGCGCATGCGCTGCCGCAATGCATTCTGGCGTAAATGTGGTAATACCACTCAATTTGCCGAGAAAGGTTGACAAACAATGATAAAAAGGCAAATCGGGATGTATGATGTATTAACACTTTGACCTGATTACCTAGTTCCTGATTAGACCAAAATGCATCGCCCCGTGTTGAATCATTTTTAGTTAAATTTCAAGTTGTGCAACTGTAAGCACAACATTCAGATGATTGTTATGAAAATTCCTACTCATTAATTTTATCCAAGCGTTTCATTTTCGTGTACACGAAGCCTCTCAGGATATACAACTTAAATAAGTTTGTATTGTTATCCTCGTGTAAATTAATTTCACAATGTACGTTGTATACATCTGATGCTAACCACAGCATGACACATTACATAATATCGAATTGTGGTACCTGGTTGGACAGAGGTGGATTGGTGTGCTAGCGATTAAGCAGGTATGCGCTCGCTTGTATTCTCACCGGGGAGTTGTGTTGGTGTGATGGGTCCAGTAAGCAGGGGTAACATGTTCAGTGCATTTGAATAACATGTTTACAGTAGTAAGTGCGCTATAATAATGTAAACAACTATTATTGATGGCAGAGTCACTTAATGTCCGACTAATAGGAGAAGCACCCTCTCTTGTGCGCGGCTGCATCTTGTATTGAGGCTAAACACAAGTGTAGAGAACAATTCATCAGCTATTGTTAGAATCAGGGAGGAAACAGTTATAATATTGCTGAATAAAGGAAGGTAGCTATCCCAATGTATGGCTGGAGACAAATGTATGCATGCACTCTTAAAGAGGACCTCTGGTTGTTTTGAACTAGTAACGGATGATAGAGGATACATCCCAAAAGACAAATACGCCTTTTGACTGACATATTTTTAGAGAAAACGCTTGCTGTGAGCTAATTCCTAGATACATTGAGAGGTTTAAAATCTCGAATTTGAGAGGTTTAAAATTTTGCTTTCTTCTCGCGTTTGATTTCATACCGTCATGACGGCATAAAAGTAATTCTCCTATTGTTAGCAATGGGAGCCGTCGAGTGAGCAGATCTTTCAGCTGTTCTCATAGAAGAAATCTCGCACTCATCTCGTTTCAAGCTATTCTGCCTGAGCAGGAAATTCGTATTTTAATTTGTCTTGAATATCATTCACAGTTGACCAAATTCTTCAAAAACGGTCTCTCGTCACTCGATAAAGCCCACAAAAGGTTCCGATAAAGGTTCCGAAATGAACAGAGGTCCTCTTTAATTGATGTGACTGTTTTGAGGACAATACTCAGTCTTTTTGCGAGCGCGGTTCCGATGATATCTTCAGAGCAGGTTTCGAGCCATTTTTGATATCTACATGTATATAATTATTGAGTTATGGAAAAATCAGCAATTCTGTGTTAAAATACATATAATCTTATATATTCTCATTTTATTATGTTATCATCTTAATATATTATGTTGATCTCGTATCAGCTCAGAAGATGAATATTAGCACTGCATGAACTCATCTATTTTCCTCACGAGAAACTTCAACCTTCTTTTGTATAATCTGGGAATCTGAGACCATGCATTGCACAACTGATTTCCGGCAAACACGTGTATTAGGGAAATCTGGGGAACAAACTAATTCCTCTGGCATCATTTTTCAGTAGTTCATGACCTCGTATGCTTATTTACGTTGCTTTGATAATTTAATTGAATGAAAATGCTGTGCACACCCTGTCTATTTTTATTATAATCAGCACAGTTGACTTCGCTTTATTATGTTAGGTATTTATTGCCAGATTGGGACACCATCTCTGCGTTAGTGCAATTCTAAAATGTCATTATTATTAATTCATTCATTATTGTGGATTCTTTGCAATCACTTTTGTATTGTTTTGTTCACGGAGAATGAATAAAAAAAACTTATGAATCGTAACTATATATTGATATATTCATCGATGATCCATCCAAACACATGATTGTGGGTATGAGGCATCACATTCGCCTTGGTGTACGACTACAAGTGAACAATTACGGTTTTACGTTGAACTTCATCTGTCGCAACGCTACCTGCATATGACGAAGTGAGATGCTTGTGCCTGAGGCCAATGGAACACATAATACTTATCCTCCTAGCACTTACAATATTAGATCAGCTACACTATTTCACTGTCACAAAACATTAGCGTCACAGATATCTTATACAAATAGCAAATAATGCAATGGCGATGACATCCAAATGCTGTTACGTTCTGACGACATTAAACGCTTTGATCGCGTGCTTCCCAGGTAACTACACCCATATGTGAGGCCATTATCATTTTACTCACTCCAGTGTCCAGTCACCTAACCAGCAACCCACGCATTGCTTTTGTCTGCCCCTTTTCAAACAAGAGTTAAAGTATCGGTTGAAATAGAACCGAGGAATTTTAGCTGCTGAATACATGTGTGTCTTGTTATTTGTAGATAAGAACATATCTACATGAAAGTCACTCACAAATTATTTGAAGTAAATAATATTTTTGTGTAATACTTATATACATAGAGATATATATACATATAATATATATTATATAAAAGTACACCTCTTTCCAAACAAACAGGGGGAAATGTTTCAATTATGATACACGAAATACGCACGCTGTCTGATATGGGATACTAGCTGGTATTGAGAAAACCATAACCATTACAAAGAATTGGCATAGGTAGAGGAGCAACGCACTAAGTGCAGTGACCGGCGTGAATTATGTGGTGACCAAAGAAACAAATGAGATTGCAAATGAGATTGCAACAGAAAGATTAGAGGCGACGTTCAAGGGGATTTCAAACATAAAAGGATTGCTAATCCCAAAGGGCAGACGTTGGATTTATTAATTTCGGTAAATGGACGCGATCAACTCATTTAATACATGTATTATAACGAGGCAAAGATAATGTTGCTTCGTACACCACTGTTACTCGGTTTCTGCGTCAGAGTTCCGTTTTAAAGATCAGATATGCTACATAGAAGGCCAATATGTGGTCCGCATTAGTAACAGCGCCTATGCATAGGTTTGATGTTTTACTGTGATCTTCAACTACGTGTACGTTCAAAGCTAAAACAGCAGTGTCACCGCAGGCCTGAGGACATTGGCCTTGGTTAGAGCTCTTACATTTCAGTCAAAAGGAAAATATATTAGGCTATCTAAGGAACTTAGTTAAAGGATACAAGCAGTAGATACCATCGAACAATCATGGAAAAGCAATGTCCGTGAGCTGCTTAATGGTTTCTTAATTGCTATACAGCAATAGTAATTATATTTAATTAGATACGTTATAGCCATGTCAAGATCGAGTGAATCGTGCACTCCAGAACATGTTATTCATGTAAATGCAGTATGTTGCAATGTAAGGAGAAGCGTTTGTTTTTCCACGCGTTGAAAATGGTTTCTGCCAACTGAATTGTCTTTCGCCGCGTCTTTATGAATTGGGTTCATCCATCGGATTCAGTATTGGGATAGATGTCCATATGTAGAGCAGGCTCACTTTATCATATAAAGAGAGCCTGGCCTGTTTGGCATCATGGGAAATATCCTAAAGTGCGACCAGGATCAACCAGAATGCAAACCAAGGAAATCCTTATTTTCAGATTCCGACGAAGCGGGATCTATTAACTGGAAGCCGTTACGTTATATCTCGAGGTCATCCTATTCATATGCAACATCCGTGCATTCACAGCATTGAGCAAAGTCAATTTGGGTAATCACGAGTTCGCTGTTATAAACCCCCAACTGGAATGGAAACCCCGATACTTTGATGGTCTTTGGCAACGATACCCTTGATGTATTGCTTAATATAGACGGGCGATCGTAACCAGAACCTGCCGTTCCCTTCTCCTATATAGCCCTAACACTGACCAAAATAGTCTTATCAGCTTATGGATTACACTCATATTTATCATGGATTACCCCATTCACATTTGAAGACACAGGTACAGTGTAACCTGCGTCGACAACCACCTGTAGAAGACGCCCACTTGTCTATAACGACCAATTTTATTCTGACGTATTTTCAATGTTAACCACCATGTGTAAGAAGGCTACTATACCCAGTCATGCGTATCCATCCGGACGACTCAATTCAACAACCCGGCCGCCTTTTCGTCAAAGGCTGGGGCAAAGAATTTGGAGTCTCCACAGTGGGTTAATTCGCTGTCTGCAATCCTATGCCGACCGTGGGGGTCGAGGTCCGGGGTTCAAGACCCGATCAGGCCACGTGCGTTATGATTGTGAATTACAATTGTAATTCTTCAGAAGAACAGAAGGCCCGGGACCAGGGTTTCTCCCCACTCTAATCGATAAATCCCAAGGGTTCTTTATCATGCATACCACCATAGACAGTAATACACAGCGCCCGGCCTTGTTACGCAGTTAGGCAGCACTGCAGAGTCACCGAAGAATTGCAATTATAACGGATTACAATAATAGATCCCAATCATAACGCCCTTGGTCCGACACATGTTTATTATACTATAATAACAAATATTCTGTGATAAAGCTGTGACCCTTACATATATATATATATACATATATATATATATATAATATATATATATATATATATATATATATATATATATATATATATATATATATATATATATATATATATATATATATATATATATATATATATTATATCAGTCAGCCCTAATTTATTTAATTTGTAAGCGCTAAGATGAGAGCGCTTTGCAGTTTTCATAGCACATTGCGTTAATTCACATCCCCACTGATCAAACGAAGAGGAATTAAAGCGAACTTTGGGGTGTAGGCAGGGTGGGCGTGCTCCTACATCGGCACCTCATTGCGGGTCATCTCTTCATCGGAAATCGGGTTTTCAATATTAATCGGATACCGATCAAACGAAGAACAGTTAAAACGAAACATTTTATTCAGAATTGCATAACCCATGCTTTTGCCATGTTAAGAAGCGGTTTGACAACCGTGGAAGTTGTACACTGCTGGAATTCTTCAAGGCATTTCTTTGATAAGGAAGTGAACAGTTTCCATTCGATCCAATTGGTCTCAGCAAATCAGGATTGGTGGATCTGAATTCCTCGACAAGAAACCCTGCTATGTATAATAATGTATTAATATGTATAATAATATAATAATATTATAATAATTTGTAAATTATGTTGATTGTACACAATTTATTATATTGTATATACATCGGAAGTCAATGGTTATACTGTAGAAGTCATAATATTGGCGAGGGATCAAATTTGGCGAATTTGGCGAATTAAATTTAAGATCGCCAATACAGAAGTACATGTATAAGGATGATCGACAGAAGTCACAATTAATTTGTCGGGGCGGAGTTACATTGTTTCAACTTTGAGATTCCCCAAAATTAATATCGACAATATAATCGAAATATAGAAAACGCCAAATATTATGTTCCCCAATATAAATATGTATACAGAGTACACTCAGATTGATAATTCTGGACTGATTCTCAACTGTGTCCCGATCTATTTTGTTTTCATTTTGCTCAAGAATCACGAGGAAAATATAGTGTAATGGTTTCGTGTACTACTCATGGTTTTTCTATTATTATGAATGAATCGATAAAGAAACACGTGTCCAATGCTATTCCGAATAGAAATAAGTTTTTATTCCTTTTTCCTTTCTCATTGGTGGCAGCATGCCCACGGGTTCTCCCGGAACTTTTCTGTTGTGTTCCGAAAAATTCAGTCCAACTAACCTTTTTTTTTTTTTTGCAAAAAAATGCCTTCATGCGAGCAACAGCGCCAAAGCCCAAATGTACAATTCACAACGTTCCCTTGTAAAAATCTCTTTGTTGAAAACCAAATCCGCTAGTCATACTTATCTTTCCCGCTGACGTTTCGCAGGATTAACAGTGTTTTGTTGTGTTATTAGTGATTCCATGCGTCAAGGTTTTCACATGCTCGAAATATGTATCACAATCAAAATTGATGTCTGCTTGGTGCTTGTATAATGAGATTTTTTTCCCAGTTTCAAACTTAAAATGTGTATTTTAATGTAAATTCTGGTTTTTCCTAAATTCTATCAAAAATATCGTAATTCTTATAACGATTCTTTAATGAATATGCTTTAAACAACAGGTTTACATTAGAAATCTTCGTTTCATTCAATCATAACACAATAACTCCCAGGGATACTGAGTAACTTCGACTAAGTCGGTTTGACTGCATGCCAAACGTGGAGGTCGAGGTTCCGGGTTCGAGACCTGATCGGGCTTCTATTCAATCGGGCTTCCTATATCATAGGAAGGGGTTGTGTGGAACCGTGAAAGTCTAACATGCCTCGTGCCTTACATAATGCGCCACCCAATTACCGTAAAAATAATCTTGGATCACCCTGTAACTGATTAACAATCGTGGCAAACAGAGTGTTAAACAGCAACCTTTCTGCAATGTTTCCTCATCTGTTTGGCGGAAGATGCGCAATAGTTCTCTCAGCAACAGCCATGTCTCCATCAAACACTGCTGAACATCTGCTGGCATCAGGTAGACCTAAAAGATCACGTGGGATTTGGGGAGGCATATAGGGACAACCATACGACGCATTTGATTATACTCTTGTTGTTTTCATCAAATAATTGCTAAGTTTTGTTTTCAATTATTACGACACTACGAATATTCTAATAATTATACAGGGAAGAATGATATTGACATATGTTTATTGTAAAATTAAGATGAGACAAGAAAGAACACATATTCACAGCACACAGAAAATTAAGTAAAATCGAAATTACTAAAAAATAATAATTTTAAAAAGTTATCTTTTAAAGGAAAAAAATAAATAAGGGAGCTAAAAATCACTAAAAACTCTTGACATTACCAGAAAAAAAAAAAAAAAAAAAAAAAAGACGAGAAAAGTAAAATAAAAATTTCGACACACAGAATTGATCTGTAAAATATGAATTTTAAAGATATTCGGAACGTAAACTA
>KB293586.1:2988-22937 GCA_000328365.1 Capitella teleta | reverse complement strand
CGAGAAATGAAGAGTAATTAATATAAAAACGAAGATTGTGGATGTTTGAACATATAACTTCGCCACCATTGTTGTTCTCGCGTGGAAATATCGCGAGATCACGCGTGATCTTCAAGTCTCGCGAGATATGTTTTGACAGCTGTCATCGATCCCATTTATGAGTGCCATCTTAAACTTTATTCTTTTTTGCTCGCACCTCAACACGTGGAAGGTAATGGAGCAGCAAACATTTCCCTCAATATATGATCATTCAATTGTACAGACTGACTCCAGATAAGAGCTGTCATATTTTGTAAACAAAAAGCGCACGTGCTTATGTTGACATTCCGGTCTCGTGCGCCAGATGCATTCTGGGTCATTTCCGTTCACAACATGGCGCGATGTTGTTGATTCTCAAATATTGTTGTTAAAAAGCTGTGAAACATCGTTCAATAGGTAGCAACGTGTACAAAAGTTGATTTTTTCATGGAATGAAGTATTCAAAGATTTTCACCAGCTAGTATAAATAGTGATTTTTGGATCACAAAGAATTCTACAGCTTCACAAAAGTTCACAACTCACTGTCGCTATGGGAGTCAATGGCGATACGCGGTAGCGGTGTGTGGGAACTACTCCGCTACCCTTGGGGAGCTAGTAGCTGACATACTACAGCGAGCCCAATGGGTCTCGCTGTACGGTAAACGCATTAAACTCCAGTTCGCGAACCACGATTTCTAGAATTCCACGCTTGTAATTATAATTATGAAGGCACCAGCGTCTGCAGAGCCATACCAGGTAGACGCTGGTACTAAATTTTGTTCGAAACCAGTACCATAAACCTACTTAAAATGGATCCGCAACGAAAAAAAGTGACATTACAGGTTTCTCACCGCTTTCCGATTGTTGTGTCGCATGACCTGCTCTCCACGTGTTGTAAATAAACCAGAGCACTGCGCCTGCGTAGTGCGAAGTAAACATACACGCATGCGCATACAATTTTCCCGCGCGAAGCAGTTTAACATGCGGCCTATCTTCCCTTGCAGTTGCGCACGTAATTTATACCGAGTCTTCACAAAGGAATACGTATTAATTATTAATACGCATATTTTGTGCATCACCAATCAGTATATGAACAATTTTATTCATTTTTATTTGAAAGTCGTGAGAGAAGTTTGAGCGGGAAAGTGAAGCATGTGCGCTTGTTTACAATGCTGCGGGTTTTAATTAATGTAAGTTCGACATGATGGTACTGGCTCATATTGTTTTTTCTTGGAGCATAAATATACCATCTAACGTCTGGAGGGATTAAACACAAGGATTTGTCGAATAATATGTCTATATTTATCATGCAATCGGCTGAGTGTGGAGCCTCGCTGCCAGTAGACGCAAAAAGAAGCGGTTTACCGTCGGGCGAGGTATACAGACCTCGCCCGAGAATCTGTGCTAGTATGGTATGTGCAAAAAAAATTCGAATTCATTTGATATCATTGAAAATGATATCAAATGATAGCTTGTGATTTAAATAAGATAAAACTGAACGAATTTTGCTTTTTTCTTTATTAGTTCAAAAGTTATTTAATTTTTAGTGGCTAAAATTCGCGAATTCTTTGGTGACGCGCGTTAATATGTGAAGTAATGGGATTTGAGATTTTGACTTGGACCCAATGATCCGGCCGAGTATGAGATCCCGCAAACAACTGTATCTCAGCCATTAATTAAGATAGAAATAAAAGGTTTGCAGCATTGGAATCAGCTTTATATGGTCTTTAAAGACATATAACAATGAAAGCTATAGGTAGTCTGACATAGTAATGAGTGCCAGTTGAATAATCTTGAAAATTTAACCAATAATTCATAGAGTCGACCAAGTAAGCGATCTTATAAACAACTGTATCTCAGCATTTATTTAAGATAGAAATGAAAGGTTTGCTGCATTGGAATCAGCTTTAAATGGTCTTAAGTTCGACTTAAGCCCACAAATGTGCCTGAAATATCCGTTTGCATAAATGCACTACATTACAGGCACGTATCGTATTCACTTAGATTCACAGCGTTTGCATTGTTGAAAGCCATTGCAAGCATTGCACACCTAGGAATACATTCAATAGAACCGCTATATACTTAGTTAATAGTTTTAACATTGCACCTCTTACGAATGATTAACCGAGCAATCGCGGCTATATATAAGAAAATCTCGAAAAGATGACGCTTCGGCTAATTCACCATTTTGTGTTGACATCACATCATCATGTCATGTGACTTCTTCAACAGCAATAATATTTTATAACTTTATTGTGTTTTAAGTAACTTGAACTCTTGTTACATCATCAGGTATTGGTAACACATAAGTTATACCCATTTCGGCCATCTCGGGTCATTAGATTCGACGATCCTCTCTCAATAATAAACCAATGCCAAACTGTAACTGATAATCAGATCAGTTACACTTGTGGAATTAGGTTCGACTGACACAAACATTTTTTAAATGAAAGTGACAAACTTCAACTTGCGTTATAAAATTATTAGATATTTTTAATACACGGAAGAGAGTTTGATGGCAAAAAGTTAAAAAACAACTTTCTAAATATTTTTAGGGATACAATTAAAAATAATATTTGTAAATTATTAGTGAAAAAAACCCCACAAAACCAGATTCATATTAATATTTATTCTTGTTGAAATTTGTATCATCATGATCATCATTTATGCTGTTATAATTGGACCCTAAATATCCAAACCTTATAGAAACCAACTGGAATAAATAGTTAATCATACCCAGCCACTGATATGCTTCAATTCTCTTTACAGCTGACAGCTGAGACACCATGGGGGAAGAACTTGTCCATATCCGGTCTCCCGAAGCCTTGACATTCACTGTTCTAAGGGCCAGGAATCTGGTGAGAATTTTTCATTGAAATCTACTTTTGTTATTCATTGAGTTGATGACTCCAGAGAGGCCAAAGGGGAGATGTTGTGAGCACAATAGTCAAAGTCGAGTTCAATGAAAAGTCGTACGGCGAATCACCAAAGGTGGACTGCTCACAAGAATGTCCTGCAGAGTTCAATTTCAATTCTACAATCAACGTCACATTCGAAGATCCCATTACACTTGACGAGCTGTCATGTCGACCCATTCTCTGTAAGCATGCATGGTTATTATGTATTAGTGCTCTGATTATTAATACAGAATAAATATTTTGTAGCTCCTTTCAAATTCTTCTTTTTTCATCATTAGTATTTTAATTTTTCCCTACCAGGTACTGTTATTGAAGTTTTACCCAAAGAACGGAAGCAGCAAAAAGAAGAAAAAACTCTTGTTTTGGGACAATGTACAGTTGACCTTATTCCCATGCTACGAGGTAATTTGTATCAAAATTTTAATTTGGTTACTTACGTTCCAAATATTTTAGGAGAGCTGAAACATCGCATAAGTCTTCCAATTCATCCGATGCCTGGATCATCCATTGACAATCTCCCTCCTGAGACTCCTGTGGTGAGATCAGCATTTTGAAGTCTACCTTCTATTGTCTCCTATATTTTTAAGCCTGAGTTGGATGTCCAGCTCTCAGTGAATGAGCCATTGCTCAGCGATAGTCAGCTTAAAGAATGCAACTTGATGAACATCACCATGGAATCACTCTATTCTCCTCCGGACTCCTGGCTTCCCACTGGTCAGCAATACATGTACACGGCTACTCTACCCATGCCATTGAATGCGGAGGTATTGTAATAACTGATGAGTTCTTTTATTATACATCATTAAATTTTTTCAGAGAGAAAACACCGTCGTATTTGCTGGAGGCACCATGAGGCCAGGAGTTGACAAAGAAGTTCCAAACAAGCAGAAGAAGTGGGCTATGCCAGGCAATGCTCAAGGCAATGCTGTCTACATCCATGATAAGTGAGTACACATACGTCATGGGAGTCAGTTGCTTATTTCTCCGACGCAGTGTGTTGTCGACTGATAGCATTGAAGAAGAAGATGGAGACTTCAAAGGAAAAGAGGACCGAGAACATCGCATTGTTGCAGAGCAGGACAAGGGCAGGGTCACTTGGAATATTGATCGTCGCTGTTTCTTGGACCCTGCTGCCACTTCTAGGTATACACACTGCTTTAAGAATTGCATGCAAGTTGATTTATGTACATACGCAGTTTCCAAGACAAAATTGCAAAGACCCGGTACTGGCCGATTGAGATAACACGCACTGGAGTGCCAACCGGTGGTAAAGGGGGCAAAGGAGGAAAGGTATGTGTTAAATTATACATGTTGAATTATACATTATGTCATTTTCTTGTATTGTTTACTTTTTACTTTGATGCCTACCCAAGGGAGCCATTGTTATGCCATTGCCAGTAAATAATTGATAATATCTTTATATTCACCGTGAAAAATTTTGTTCACTCTAGATATATTCACTTCTATAGCTGTAAGGATTATAATGAAACTTGAAGTGATCTTCTCTCATACTAATTAATATGCATGATGTTGCATGTTATAAAAAAAGAAATATATATATAATTATTTATGTGAAACTTAAATTTTTCTTTTCTGTGCAGGAAGATGAGGGTCTCTCTTTCCATGGCGTATGCTACGTTAACTTGGCGCCCCTGCTCTACCCAGGAGGTGATTACAATTTATGAATTTAGAGTTTTACTAAATATATTCCCAGTTAAAAGAATCCGAGGTGCTTACAAGGTTGTTGGCTTCAATGAGCAAGAACTTCAGGAGAAGGTATTTGTTTCATTAAAAAATATACCATCACTTGCATCCTGTGTTTTAGACCCTGCGCAAGGGAACACTCGCTGATGAGGCCATTCGCATTGCAAATGGAATTCTTAGTCGCAGCAGCAGTTCTCCGTTCCCGAAGCCCACGGGAAAGAAAGATGACATGAAAGGGAAGGAGGCTAAGAAAGGGGTGAGGAGATTACCCACAATGCATTTTTTATTTCTCATGTGCAACGCTTTGTATAATCACATAACTTTGTATATATATTTCATGTGTATTCTTAAATGCTTGCAATTCAAGGCTAAGGGAAAAACTGAAGGAACGGTCACACAGGTATTTAAAGACACAAACTCGATTTTATTTTTATTAACACAAAATAAGTTCAATTTTATATTATTGTTAAATTTTTTTATTTGTCATTTTAATAATAATATAGTTTTTTAGGGATCCAGGAATGATAGCCACAAGCTTCAAATGAATTTGAGTAAATTATGTATCCTGCTATCATTTCTGGGTTTATCATTTATTAAATATTTAAAGACCACTTGATTAGTGAAATCCATCCTTCTCTTGTCAAAGAGTAAACCTCCACTCAACCTACCTGCTCCAATTACTGAGGTAATTTTAATTATATTCATCATGATTAAACATCACCAACTTGACTAGCTGCTTCTCACCTTAGCCAGTCTATCATTGTTTGCAAGATTTTCCAATATTGCATGTTGTACCATACAGACAAATTTCAATTTGCTATGCTAATTACTAGTAGTATGTGTAATTAGCTGTTTATGTAAATAATTTATCAATGAAATATTTGTGACATTATTTCACCTTAAAGGTTACTGTGTATGAACAGGTATTGATTATTAGTTATGACTACTAAATCCTCTAGCGTTCATTGTGTGTATTCAGACTTAGAGAAGAGGCCTGAAACTGTGTATCAATGGAATAAAGTTTGACACAATTATAGCCGCATGAATCACAATGGTCGATTTTAGTCATGTATATCTAAATTTGTTGTGGTTAGGGATTGGTATCGTTTGGCCCAATCGTTAACGATAATTATCGTTTCACAACCGATATATAATCGATAATATCACATGTAAGGATGCAGGTTGCAGGATACTAGTATGCTGATTATCTAATCACTGACATGTATGTGAGCAATGTAGGTCAGTAAAATCAGTGTCATTCTGTAGAGTGTAGTCTCTGTCACTATGTACTGTTATTTTGAACAAGCTTTGAAGGTTTTTTCAAGAACTTTTATTGAAACCAATGAAATAATTCAAATCATACACAGTAAGTATGATAGACATTAAGAAGGCCTACTTGAATCACTTGATAATGCAAGCAACAAGTGTCCCATCATGATACATGTAACTTAATTGAGTTAATTGATCATTATCAACTTTGGCACAGTAATGGCAACACGCAACTTATGAAAACTAAAATCTATGAGGAAATCATCCATAGTCACTAAATGGGATCTCCGAGCTTTGAATGAGACAAGCTGACACATGGACGACGCGCGCTTTCCTCGGAAGGCGCACATATCATACCCATCATATTAAACGAAACGAAAACTAGCCTCCTATTCTTCTAATACATCTTGTAAATCTTCGAATTGAACTGAACTGGACTGAATCGTCTGCTACATGGTTTTTGTTTGCCGCAATACAATAACTTTTATTTTTCATGGTTACGGCTATAGGCCAGAGATGCTTATACAAGTTGCAACCGATATCAACCGATGACAGTTCCTTTCGATATCGATTATCGATTGCATAGCTTTTATCGATTAAGCGATATATCGACAAGCGATACCAATCCCTAGTTGTGGTACCAAAATTTTTTACAAAAATGTATTTTAATTAATAATATATATACCACCATTTATTTATCTGTTTTACTTGTGGTATTTGTTTCCATGACCAGATTCCATTTGTTTCTCTGAATTCTCTATTTTTTATTGCTAAGTTTTCACATAATTCTAGTCTCCTGGACCAAGCAAGATGAAATTAGTGAGCTGCATTTTGTTGAGTAATCCCAAATCCTTTACTCTCCGAATAGGGCCTAGACAGCGCAATATATCACTGTAGTATGCACGTTATTTTAGCATTAAATATCCCGGATGTTGAATTGCTGACCTCTTTAGTCGGTTGATTTGAGTGTCTCTATACTTACAGAGTGCTTCTTCGATGCGTTCAAGGGGTGTAAGTTTCTGTAGCTTAGTATCTAATGTATCATTTGCTTCAGAAATAGGATTATTTCAGATTCAGATATATTAGAATACAAAATGTGTTTACATGGCTTCTTATCGTTTCCAGCTATTAGCAGGAATTGCTTGTACTGCTAGGATTCGTTTTGACTACTTTGTATCTTAAGTATACACTTATAAATTCAAAACTATTCTCGTTATATACTATCGGATCTGAATACAACTGCAGAATGTTCTCATAAGTTCCACTTTGATTTGTGTGTAACTGTACGTCGCTATTTTTAGCCCACACAGCCAAAAGCCTCCGACTCAGCGTCTGAAGCAGATGGTCCGGTCGTGAATGTCGAAGGTCAGCAGTATGTTGAAGCTCAATCGTACATCTTGCTGGAGATCTGTCTGCATCGTCCTCTTGTGCCAAAACGGCTCCCGGAAGACCTGGCAAAGAAGTATATCAAGTCGGGAAAGTGTAGCAGTATTTATTTGTTCAATTTCAGGGTTCGAGAATACATCCCTCCCAGACCGGCCTTCCCAAAGCGCACAGACGGAGCTCAGAGAGTGAGGGATGCAACGAAATTAACGACTGAAATTTTTATTTGATGCGTTTGTAGGCTGTTAATGACTTCCATAACCAAGTTGGTGTTGTTGCCAACCTCATTCTGGATGAATACAGGTGCATTGATCATATTATTGTTAGCATTACGATTGTTTTAAATCACAATTAATCTGGCTGATACTGAAGCAGTATACATGAAATTTTATACTTGTAGAAATTGTTTGATCCAAATTATTTATTGCAGGGATTTATTTGCTGAAGAGTTGAAGGAAGATTTATCATCGAATGATTCCACTGAAGAAAGGTGTTTCATGTCTTTTAAACCCTTTGATATAACGCATCAACTTGTGTTGAATACCCAGGCGTAAGAAGCTCATCTATCATCTGAACACAAGCGGTCGCTACTTCGCTTTTAAAGAACAACTGAAACACTCGGTTGTGAAGATAGTGCGAGAAAAATATCTGAAAACAACGAGTTTTGCTAATAAGGATGAACTCCAGGTCAATTATATCCCACACTCTTTTATGAATATTCATGATTTCCGTGTTTCTTCAGGCTTTCCTCAGTGAACTTTACGTCTATCTGGTTGATCAGATGCACGTCGGTTTGAACAACGTGTTCTCGCTGCAAGATCAAGCTCCTATCCCTGCTCCTCTCACCGATTCCGCTCAACTGAAACATTTTGCAAGAGAAGCTGAAGTTAACGAAAACTTTGAAATGGCTGCTAAGTATTACCAGGAGGTATGACGTCTCTTCTTCGTGATAGTTATACTTATTTTTTATTTCTTTTCAGAGAATTGCTCGTGATAATTCTGATCCCGACCACTGGTTTGATTATGGCACTTTCTGTCTTTACATCAATGATTTGACCAAAGCCGAAGAATGCTTCCGGGAATGCGTATCCATTGACCAGCGGCATTTGCATGGGTTTGCTTATTCTCGCTTTTCTTCTCATCTCTTCTCATCCCTTTCTCGGCTATAGTCTCATCCTATGTGGAGTCGTCTGTACCATGCAGGATAAAAATGAAGCCGCTGAGACTTTCTTCGAAGCCGCGACCTGCTTTGAGCCTAACAGTCTGCTTGCATGGACCATGCAAGGTCTTTTCTACGATGGGATCAACAACGAGATTGGCACCGAAATGGCGATGATGGAAGCGAATAAGTTAAACCAGGAGCAGGCGACAAGTGCCTCAATCGCTAAGCGTGAACAGGAGAATCTCGCAAAGGAACGATCAGTACTCAGTCAACCCGATCAAGATACAAACATCAACGAGGAAACAACCGATGATTTGCCAAATATGGAGATGACTAGCAAAGGTCAGGCTTATTATATTTATCATTAGCGAATAGATTAAACTTACTGAGATAGGATTAGAGAGCTAATTGTGGCGTTAGTTTGAACACTATTGCATGCGCAGAAGGTTCAATGGCCGGAGAGCAAGCAGCTGTTGTCAAGACGACCACTCCTACATCTGCAGCTGGAAGCGAGGCTGGGAAACGGTCCTTGAAGGACCATAGGAACTCAGTCGCTGGACGGACTAAGTCAGGTAGCTGCGGTTGTGTTGGTGCGGTTGGCGATTTGAGAATAATTCTGCTTTGTCTGCTCTCTAATCTTATAACAAAATCATTGGAAGTTGGTTTCTTTGTTTTGATTACATAATGTTAAGGATGTTATCACTCATTATCACCGTCACATCACATGCTCACTCAGGAAAAGTTATCGTCATGAATCAAGGACGTAAAACAAGCATGAAAGCAAAACGTCTTGTCGCACAGTCCAAGATGAGTGAGTCCGAAATGCACGCAATCTTCTAACATATGCACTCAACAGCCGAAGAAATTGTTTTTAGGCTTTGCATGCATGTGATTATTTTAATTATTTTATCTGCATGCACTGTTCAATTCACGCACTTTTTTTTAAAATATCTTTTTTTCACACGTGTGGATCATATCATCTCTGTTGGGTTTTGTTTTTTTCATGTTTCATGATAGAGAAAAAAAAAACCTTTGTCATATTATTCACATGGTAAATGTTTGTTTTGTGTACCGCACTTTTTTTTTACTGCCTATACTTTTAAAAGCACTGTTTTATCCATTATTGCCTTTGATTGTCACTGAACAATCAGCAATATTTTTTTCTTCTGTTCTGAAATCCTGTATGTATGTGTCCCACCCGCTGCCTATGCGAGCATTTGTTGAATTTGTTTACTACACTCTCTAGGTAAAGCTTCACGACCGAGTAGCACAACGCGCAGCCCAGCAGTACCTGCAGTACCTCCAGCGGATGCTGATGCCACAGAAGAAGTTGAACCTCCGCGTGAACCAACTCCCGTGCCGTCGCAAACAATCTTCATGCAAATCATTGATTTCCTGTTGGAAGTCAAAGCGATGCCAGTTAGTTTCGATTGAAGTCAATCAACTTTCACGCATTCATTTTTAATTGGCGACAGTTCACTGAAAGAGCCCTCTCCAAGCATCTGATTGACCCCCTTGGGGGCCCCAGTGCCCTGTACCATGTATGCCTCTCGCAGTTGATGCTTCAGAAGCATTTGATGGAGGATGCTGAAGTCAGCCTCAAGGAAGCGTTGCAGTTTGACCATCAGGTGAGAGCTCGCGAGTTGATGTCAAACTCAGTCCATGACTTAGGATCATATCCTTTACAGAACCCTGATGCCTGGGCTATTATGGGTCATGTGAAATATTTGCTTGGAGATACAGACAGCGCTAGGCACTGTTATGAGCGCACCCTGGCGTTCATTGCCAATGCGTCTGAGATGCATTCAATTTATCTTCGACTCGCGTCCATTTATCTTCAGCTTTGTATGGTGAATACTTTCTCTTTTTTGTATCTAAAGTTATGTAATTAAATCTGTTTTATGAATTCTAGTTCCAAGAAGCAAAGAACACTTTCCTGATGGCGTGCAAGCGATCCCCATCTTGCGTCTCTTGGCTTGGTGTTGGAATTGCATGCTACAGGGTGAGCTCAATCTTCAATGGTTTTGTTCAATTTACAATTTTTCTGTTCAACTTTCAATGCTTGTGTTTGAAATTCCTTTTTCTTTCTATATTCAATGTTTTTATTCAATATTCAATGTTTCTGTTCAAAATTCAATGTTTTTATCCAATATTCAATGTTTCTGTTCAATATTAAAAATTTCGTTCAAATATTCTCTGGCTCAATTCAACACAGTTACATGAGCTATCTGAGGCAGAAGACGCCTTGTCAGAAGCAAATATCTTGAACAACACAGACCCTGAAGTTTGGGCTTATCTTTCACTGGTCTGCTTGAGAACTGGAAGACAAGTAGAAGCGGAACAAGCTTA
This sequence comes from Capitella teleta, assembly GCA_000328365.1. NCBI lineage: Eukaryota > Metazoa > Annelida > Polychaeta > Capitellidae > Capitella > Capitella teleta. The sequence goes on along the minus strand of KB293586.1, from coordinate 12,134 downwards.
CAAATATGCACTCAAGGTGAACTATATTTAATCTGATCCCAATAGGAAATATCCATGGACCAATTTTACTGTTGTTTTCAGTTGAATTTGGCAGATGAAGATCTTTTGAAGGAATTGACCGACACTCAGGAGGAAGTTGGCTTTGGAAATCCACAGTTGTAGAGTTATGCCATTCAAAGTCCGTCCAATTGGTTTTGTTAATGTTCCATGCTGTTATAATGAGTTATTTTGATTTCTTTCTTGAAATTGCGTTATTTATGCGAACTAATAAAATGCGTGCAGGCAATGTTTGTGTTTGCGTTTAACATTTTTGAAGTTCAGACCAATTAAGTGAGAATAAAGTGAGAATGAAATTGACAAGAGGAAAGGAGACGTTTTCTAATACAACCTAGTCATGCTAAATTCTAATGTATGATATATGCATTATCTGGAGTCAATTCCAGAATGACACTCAAGTGTCCTAATATAACTCAGCACTGCTTCTTTTTGAAATCAGCCTCGGATGATTTGATGCAATTACAAATTCTACTCTTTCCATGGAAAAAATGATCAGACAAGCTTCAATGCACTGTCAGATAAATTAACGCTATAAAAATTAAGATTGTATGCAGCAGAAATTTAAATACTATATTATATTAATTATTAATTATTAGAGTGAGTTAACTGAGTGAGGAGAACAACCCTTATCTATTAATGAATAATTGTGATTATATAATATCTTGCAATAGTAATACCCAATTGAATAACTTGCGAAAAATTAAATGTTGTCTGGAGAATAAAGGTTGAAATCCTTTTTATTCCATTATAATATGAAATAAGAAACTGACAAATTTGATATTACAATATGGCACTGTGAATATATTTACTACTACTACTACTACTAGGGCGGCCTCAGCCGGGCCCTAGCACGGATCTTCCAGTCTTCCCGGTTTTTCATGCATGAAGCCAGCTCGCTAGATGTTTCTGCGTTGGCATCTCGTCTCATGACATCGACGTAGGTCATCCTCTGCCTCCCACGCTGCCGGTGCCCGTGTCCTGGCTCCCAGAGTATTAGCCTGCTTGTGGCTAATTCTGGATGGCGATAGCAGTGCCCAGCGAGTTCCATCCTTCTGGCTGCTATTTTGTTGCTCGCTCTGGGAAGCTCTCCGTATAGCTCGTCGTTGGACATGTGTTGTCTCCAGCTGATATTAAGTACCGCACTGAGCATTCGTGTGTAGCAGCCATCTAACGATTTTTCTAGTGCTTTCGTCATGGTCCATGTTTCACATCCATACAGGAGTATGGATTCAACCGTTGCCAAGAAGAGGCTCAACTTGACCTGTCGGGACATATGGGACTTCCATATCTTGGTCATGTTGTTCAGCGCCCTCCAGGCTAGAGCTTTTCTTCTTAAAATATCTGCATCAGTGGAATCCATCCATGAGCCCAGGTACTGAATACATTTATATATTGATATATAAATGAATATATTTATTCATTGATATATACTAGTACTTATTTTTTTTATTATTTACATCCTAACAAAATTCTGCAAATTTCATCCCCTCTCTGAATACTATGTACTACATGTAATATGCATAGGATTAACTTAATTAGATAATCATGATATTATCATGATTATCTAAGTTAATCCTATGCTTTGTACAATTTAAAGTATAACAAATAGCAACCCTTATCATATATGTCAATCGAGATACCTGGCTGTGAATATGAGTTTGTATAATTACTGTAAACGCCCGTTACCTGTTACCGGTATTTGTCATGAATTCACAATAGATAATAATATTTTTTTATTATATTAAAAAAGCGTTAATTTTGCCAAAAGGTGCTCCAAGCTCTGTTCAGAAAACATGTACAATAAAAACAATACACGCAGAGCGAAATATAGTCAACACAAAGTGAAATTAAAAATACAGAAGCTTGAGTAAAAAGATATAGTTTTTTCCATTCACGCTTAAAAGCAGATAAAGAATCAGAAGTTTGATTTCATTGAGTAAAATATTTGACAAAGCACACGATTTAAAACATCAATGAAAACAAGAAGACATGTTGAGTAGTGTAAAACTTCATTAGCAGAACGTAGATCTGTCTGATAAATAAAAGGTAAATTCAAATTCATTATAATATCAAATTAAATATGCCAACTTGTCAAGACTTTCAAAAACAACATATAATATTCCAAAGCGTGTTTGCTTAGAAACAGGCAACTTGTGCAATGTATTAAACATGAAGATATGTGAACATGGACATTGCCATAATCACCTCCGTCTCAAAAAGATAAGTTCAAGCGAAGTGTTTCACCAGGAGTCCATTTGTCAGCGTGGAAGATGCATCGATGGCCATCGTGGTCTCTAATAATTTCTTCCAGTTTCGAGCGAACAGAAATGATCCTTTCGAGCCACTCATGTCGAGACACCTCCTGCGTGTCCTTGTGTTGTTGGAATGCTATCAGAAGAGCTTTCTTCATCATATAAGACGGATTGAAAGAGCCTCTGAATCCCTTGCCACACCATTCGAAATGGCCAGAGCCGATTGCTTTTCCGAGAACATATGCTTCCTTTGCTGTCTTTGGAAGGGAATGAAACAGCACTTCCTCATAATCAGTGCATGACATGTCAAAACCACTACTTCCATCACGGAGTAATCCATAGAGTTGGCACCTGGAGAAATCCACGGGGGCAGGCCATTCAATGTGCTTTGTTGTAGGAAGCGGTATCTTGAGAGGTAAGCAAGGAACGAGGTCAACGGAGATGTGAAGATTCTTGTACAAAGGACCATTGAAAACCAAGTCCAAACAAACACCAACTTTCATTGGGTCACAGCGCAGAAAGCTCAAATGTGATCCTTCCAATGGTGGTAGCTTCAGGAGATACTTCTTCATCGAATCGAATAAAAAGACATTCAAATGCCCAGGTTGAAAATCTTTTAGGTCAGGAAGACAAGTGGGGACGTATAAATGTATGCGTGGTAGAATGTCATAGAGATTTCCCAATGTCATGTGAGCTTTACATTCAGCGATGGCTGTCACTTTAAAGAGATCAGATAAAACATTCATTTTGAGCATGAAATCGAACTCATCCGGAGGCCCAGATTTCGTTTGTTCGGCCATGCTGCCTCTCAATTTTGGGGTAAAAGCAAATAAAGGGTATCGGCATTCAAACTCTTTGCTGAAACAGTTGATCAAACGGACTACGTCATCTCTCACCAACTTCGCTTCTTCCTGGAAGCATTTCTCTTGATATTTCATTGAACCCAGGACAGGTGACTTCAGCAGAGATGTGTAGATTGCATCAATGTTCGATTCATTTGCCTCTCGCTTCATTAGATCTGTGAATTCGTCATAATTCATATTTTTAGATTTCGATTTCGTCTCGTGCAATTTTTTCAAATTGAAGATTTCTAATTTCAACGGATTGTCGCTCAGCAGCACCACGATGTCGGTATAGCCCATCAATTCAGCCAGCTTAACCGCAGTTCTTTCGTTGTGGTCCTTCTGGTCTTTTTTGCATCCCATTTCAAGCAGAAGTTGAGTGTTTTCGGTTCTATTGTTAAATGCAGCATAATGCAGAGGAGTTGAACCAAAGTTGTCCCCTTTGTTGACCGAATCCTCTTCACATTCTTCAAGAACTGACTTCAGTGGTTCTTCGATTCCTGTTCCTGCCGCATAGTGAAGTACGGAGGCCCCGTGCTTATCTTTTTCAGTCACTTTGGAACCTTTGTACAAAAATGCAGCAATTATTTGCTTGAGTTGGCCCTTTATATATCGTTGATCACTTGAAACATCATAGAATCTCCCATTTCTCAACACAATGTCACAGGCAATGAACACGAGATGGACAGGTGTCCATCCATTATCATCTTTTGCATTCACCACAGCAGCATTGGCGTATTTATCGATTATGTATCTCAGGCGATCGAATTTGTATGTCAGCCTATATCCATCAAACATTTTATCCAGGAATGACGTGATGAGGTGCAGGAAGTTCCGCTCCTGATAACCAGTCCCTTTACAATCCTCTGTTTGATCAAGAAGAAAGAGGATTTTTTTAGAGATGAGAAGGTTGTCTATTTCTTTGGAGTAATATATCAACCAGGTCAGCATAAAATTCTGTCCATCGAGATATTCATTCAGCATTTCTGATGTTAATTCAATGGTTTTCAAGAACGAGTCGTCGTCAGCGTGATGAAATTCTTCAAGCATTGAACGGAGTACTAATGGATCGTACCGTTGTTCTCTTACGTGTCCGTGTTGGTCATTTGAACGATGGAAAACATATGTTCGAAACAGGTTAAAGTAAGTATATGTTGATGGTGCTGCATTAGGGGATTTTGCTTTCAAAATAGATAGCATGGAAGCGGCAGATTCGCAATGATTATTTCTCATGGCAACATCTGCTCCAAATTCCAGTAACACATCCACCATTGGTCTCAGATTTCTATAAATAGCAGAATGCAACGGTGTATTTCCTTCAAGGCTGACGGTATTCGGGTCAGCTCCGTGTTCCAGCAAATATTTTACAATGGAAGTGTCTACTTTTAGTGCGGCCAAGTGTAGAGATGTAAATCCATCTGGGTTCCTCTTGTTAAGATCGGCTCCTTTCCTCAGCAAGATTTCCAGTACATTTTCCAAAGAAATTTGGTCTAATGAGGAAGTCAATGCAGCGTGAAGAGGAGTTGTCCCATAAGTGTTACTCTTATCAATTGCAGCACCTTTTTCAATGAGGAAATTCACCATCCATGCATCTCCAATTGTGCATGCACGGTGAAGAGGTGTTTCTTTCACAGGTGGGTTCCCCAGGTTAATATCAGCTCCATAACCCACCAAGAGATCAAAAATTTCTTCTTTATTTTGGTCGTTTGCATACAACACCCAAATAATTGTATGCTCAGGATACTTGTTTGCATTTGGGTTGGCTCCACTATCAAGAAGTTTCTTCACAATGTAAGTGTCACCACTGCGTATAGCAAGTTCAAGAGGGGTAGCTATAATACTATCTAATCCCGGGTTTACATCTGATCCGTACTCAAGTAAAATATCCACCGTTTCTCTCAATGCTTCAATGCGACTCCTATCGTGGCAAAATTGGACATGACGAGCGGGACCTATTTTGAGTGAGGCGAATTCTGCATAATTCGCCGCAGATCCTGGTTGCACATCGGGCATGTTCGTCAATGCTTTGTGACCTACAAATGCAAATTGAAGAGGGGGTGCTCCATATTTCGTTCTGAGCTTTATGTCAGCCCCATTGTCAAGTAGTTTCTGCACAATCCGAACGTCATTTCTCGCTGATGCCCAGTGAAGGGCTGAGTGGCCATTTTTATCAGTCATTTTCACATCTGTTCCATGCTCAATCAGAAGATCCACGATATTTTTGGGGGATTTATCGTTTTCAGTAAAGATCAATGCTCCAAGGAGAGCAGTATATCCGTCGTTATTCCTTTGATTGGGGTCAGCTTTATTTTCAATCAGTTTCTTCACACTCCGCGCATTACCAAGATATGATGCAAACGAAAGAGGTGAGTCTCCGGTCTGACATTTCAGGTTAACATCAGCTCCTCCTTCGATCAACAGATCCATGATCTCTTCTTGGGTTCTCTGGTCTTCTACTTCACCTAAAGTGCAATGCAATGTAGCACATCCCTCGTCATTCCGCTTATTAGGGTCAGCACCATGTTTGAGTAACGTCCTCACGATGCATGCATTTCCTTTTCTTACTGCCCATTGAAGAGTTGAATTTCCCTTGTAATCCATGAAGTTCAAATCTGCTCCATTAACCAAAAGGTCCACTATTTTCTCAGTGTTGAAACAATGCACGCGAATCGCGCTTAAAAGAGCGACGCCATAATATCGTCCTCTCGAGTTTGGGTGGATCATCTTTTTTCTCAGAATTTCACGTACAAGGGATATATTTCCTGCTGTAACTGCAGAAAGAAGAATTTCAAGTTCGTCTCCGTTTATTTTCGTGGCATCTGCAGTGAGAAGAAGAATATTAATGAAACCGTTAGCCGAAACCAGCGCGTAGACAAGGTTATGAAGTGAATAGCATAGTGTAAGGATCAATACTAAGTAGAACAGGATTATTGAAGATTTATGTACGATGAGGTGAGATAAATGTATAGAGCCAGGAGCCACAGGTGATTAAACTGACCTTTGTTTTCTTTATTAATTGCATTGAGTTTTTCAATGATTTGAAGCTCGAGAATTCTGTCCCTGTCTCTCAGTCTCCTTGCTTCCACTCCATAGTCGGCTGAACTCTCTGTAGGCAAGTCATGTTAAATTAATTGACGTGATTATAAGTTCATTTTAGATCTGATAAGAAATATCATTTGAAAAATTATATTTAATCCAACTGACCTTTGCATTCTGATGGTGAAGCATACAATTGGTTAAACAAGTCCAGGATCGTATCCCTGCGTTCTTGTTTCGTCAGCTGAGTACCATCTGAGGTTTCTCGCTTCGGTTCAGCGGGTCTCCTTCGTTCCACTTCATCGTTGTCCGACCCATCTGATGGTACCTCGTGGTCAGCTGGTCGGTCCTTCTTGGTTTTGACCTTTGGCATCTGTGGGAATTTCATGTTCTTTAACACATGCAGTTTTAAACTGTTAAGACTTGAGTTGGCATATGGCAATGAAAACTATCCCTATATACATGTGGTTTGACAATTTGCAAGCACATTATTAATTTAAAACTAATGTTAGATCATACTAATAATATATTCATTTTTACGACATACGGAGTAGTCACTAGGTTACAAATCAATTTTTCGAACCATTAAGAATAGTTTAGATTTATAACCACTTAATTAAGGGTGGAAAATGTGACGTCACGTAATTCCCTTATGTACCTGCAAAGAGATGAAAAAAAACTGAAAAAAACGACTTGATGTTCTAGAGTGAAACTCCGTAATGAAGACAAATAACTCAAATCAACTCAATATGGACCTCAAAAACTCAACAATAATCTCATAACAATGGCTCCACGTGGACTATTACGTCATGACCCATTTCCATATTTTTCAGATTCCCTTCCCTATTATTTGCTATGTTATGGTTTGTGGCTGTTAATAATGTGAATAAAACAATAATGTAAAAACCTTTTTATTTGGCTGCTTCCTTAATCCTTAATCCTTAATCGACTGCATAACTCAAATGAAGCAACTTGAACAATGAAGCAACATTATTCACATAAGCTATGTCGCATTTGAGACCTAGCTTCCGTGAACCACGGCCGGAATTAAGTCTCAGATAACAGAAATCCAAATCCATACTTCGGGTCATGTCTCGGTAGTTTCCGAACAGCTTTTTTGTTTATATTTCTGAAAATGGGTAATATGAGAGGACAGATGAACATTAATCTCTGACACGTATACATACACTGTAATTGACATCTCTTCCTTGATGCATATATTGAGGACAAATATACTCTATTTAGGAGGATTCGGGTCTTCGCCAAAACCTCCAATTATTATGTTGCATTAATGCCGTGTGCAAAAGCAACTTTGCGTTATGATTTCAGGTGTGTTATAGCGGCCCTCACGCCGAATTACACTCCAGACCCAAACAAGCCTGATCAATTCCCAAGCGAAATTATTGTGCTCTAGGAGTAGGATAACTTAACTAGTTTTTCTATTATTGTTAGCCATGCCAAGTGCATAAATTGATTGAGAATCATCGCACATTTTTGTGTTTTAGTGCTTCAAGAGGACTTATGATTAGTTTGAACTAGTAACGGATGATAAAAGATAAAAGATAAAAGATAAAAGATAAAAGATAAAAGATAAAAGATGCATCCCAAAACACAAAAGACAAATACGCCTTTTGACTAGCATGTTTTTAGACAAAGCGCTTGCTGTGGGCTAATTCCTAGATGCATCGGATTTGAGAGGTTTGAAACCTTGCTTTCTTCTCGCGTTCGATTTCAGACTGTGGTGACGTGATCAAAGTAATACTCATAGTGTGAGCAGATTTTTCAGCAGTTCTCATAGAGAGAGAGAGAGACTTCATTTATTTCACTCGAACAAGTGCTTCATATACAAAGTGACAAATAAAGAATAAATAAATAAATAACATTAAAAAATTACAAAAAAAATAAAAAAATAAAAAAAATAAAAAGAAAGAGATAAAAAGAAGATAATCATAACGAACAAGGTTTGCAAAAATAACGTTAATTAATTAACTTTTTTTTTTTTTTTTTTTTTTTTTTGACCAGAGAAGTAAGTGTGAGATAATTATGTGATTTGTGCATGATAACATAATGGAAGGATTATGAGATGATAATGTATGAATGGTCTGTGTACTGGCATGTATATGAAGTAGGAGTCGAGATGGGAGACCAGGCTAAGGTTCCACAAGGGAACCGTTATCGCACTGGCCACCCAATGGAATTATTGAGTGAAAAACTCTTTTATTAAAATTGGGTAATACTGTGAGAGATGTTGCACAAAATTATAAATTGATTGTCAAAAGATAGCAGCACTTAGTCTGAAATTACTGGTTTGAACATACGTAACAGTTAGATAAAATACAGTCTGTTGAATAATTATTGATGTAATGTGTTTTCACTCTTTCTGATAGCGCTTTCAATGAATGTGTTGATGATATTCTCAGTATATTGTCAGGGGTTGAGTTCACAGTTTTGGTGATTGTGTAACGGAGACCTGACTTGAAGAATTGATGCCGATGTATCGGGACCAGCAATCGATTTTCATCACGACCGGGGTCTAAAAAGTCGTAAAAATAATATGGCAAATCGCCGTTCTTCCATTTATAGAAGAACTTCAGCTCGAAGAGCTTTCGCAGATCCTCCATTTTAAGGATTTTTAATTTGTGGAAGAGTGGATCCGTGTGTGCGTTATATTTGGAATTGGTGATGATGCGTACTGCTTTCTTTTGTATTTTTACTATTTGTGATGAGTGTGGACTTTTGGACCATGCCATGATGCCATATGTGAGATGAGGGATGAATAATGATTGATAAATGGTTTTGAGTGTGAAATGAGGAACGAAATGCTTTAGTTTATTGAGGATGCCAGAAATGCGTGATAATTTTGTTGCTATTTTGTTGATGTGTGGTTTGAAGTTAAGATGTTTGTCAATGGTTATTCCAAGGAATTCCAAGGAGAGAGGGGCATTTATTTGGCTATTGA
>KB293578.1:16596-33599 GCA_000328365.1 Capitella teleta | reverse complement strand
GCTGTTAGCTACGGGTGAGACACAAACTTTGAGACACAAATTCAATTAAAGTTAAGGCTTAAAGCTAGGAAGAATCACAGACAACAGAGATGGACTTGGTATGACTAGAAGTGACCAGCACAAAAGTAAAGATGTGACCAGCACAAAATAAATGTAAAGTTTTGTTAAAATTGGTAAAAAAAGTCCAATCTCTTTCAGGTAAGATAAAATTTTCAAGGTGTTGACTTCCTCGAAAAGTTGTTTCATAGAAGAAACATTAAAAAATCGTCTGCGTAAAATGTCAAAATCGACACATTCAATAAATATGTGTTTTACACTTAAAATACTTTGGCAGGGGATGCACACAGGGGGCATCTCCCTGCGCAGGAGATAGCCGTGAGTGAGATGTGAGTGCCCGATACGGGCACGGACCAGCACAATCTCCTCACGTCTGATCTCCCTGGAGCTTTTCGCCCACTTGCCAAGGGTGGGCTGAATACAGTATAATTTATTTTCTTGTTCAGAGCTCCATTGTTCTTGCCACTTTTCTTTATAAAATTCATGCGTAATTGGTTTAAAATCTGAGGAAGGAATTCTAATAGTACATGTGGTGAATGAGAGAGCTTCCTTGGCCAGCAAATCGGCCCTCTCATTACCCATCACACCAACATGACTTGGGCACCAGGCCATAACTAGATAGATTCCTTTCTTGTGTAATAATGTACACTTCTGAAGAATTTTAAGAGCATAAGGGTGCTTTATATTAAAATTTCCAATCGCTTGTAGCGATGACAGCGAATCAGTGGCAATTAAAAACTGCTGCTGGTCATTGGCCGAACACTCGAGGAGTGTCAGCACTTGGTAAATGGCCAGCAGCTCGGCCGAAAATATTGATGCCGAACCAGGCAGGCGGATTTGGGTGCGGAGGTTGTCGGCAGTAGCGGAACATGCCACTACCGAGTCGCTCTTGGATCCGTAAAAATCACTTTGTGATCTGGATATTTATCCATTAAATTATAAAATTCATTTCTTAGAGTATAATTTGGATTCGCTGTTTTTTTGCCAAAATGTATTACAGATATATCCAGCTTAGGTGGTCTGAGTAGCCAATAGGGGATGTTAAAAAGTTGGTTGGGCGTAATAGCTTTAATGTCTGGACATATTGTTTGCAGATCTTCCTTAATTCGAAGGGCCAGCGGCCTAATAGCATTTGGTTTGCTCAGGTAAAAGCGGTCATTGTTGTAATTAAAGTAGCTGGTAATGTATATCATCAGGGCCTACTGAGGTATCGTGACTGCTTTTTAAAGACATCAGTAATTCAAGAAAAGTAAAATGGAGGTTGTAGGACTCTGTATTGTTAGAGTTAAAATTAAGTACCTTCCTTTCTGCTTTATCTTTGTATTTTAGAAACTTGTCAGTGTAATGGCTTGTTGATGAGTTAAGAGCAAACTCATCAGCCAGTGCTTCGGCAATGCTCTCCTTGTCAGTGGCAGTGTCGCCGCTTCTTGTGGTCAAGTGATGGATCTGGTGTCCTTTATACTTGCCACTGATCTTCCGGACCATATCCCAGGTTTTCTTAACAGATGAACGTATGGTTAATTTTGATATGTAATTTTTCCATGATGCTCTTTTGCTGGCCTTAATCACCCTGTGGACAACAGCCTGAGCTTTTCTATAGCTAAGCAGATTGTCATCGTTAGGGTGGTGTCTAAATTTTTGGAGGGCCGCTCTCCTAAGCCTAATGGCTTTATTGCATTCATCGGTATACCAGGGTTTTCTGCACTTAGTGGAACTGCAGGATTTCAGAATGGTTTCGTGTGCTATTTTGATTAAAAGCGTGGTAAAAATATCAAGAGGATCATAAACATCCTCAAAGATATCTTCGGTGATCTCTATCTCACATAGCGAGCCGAAGGCAGTCCAATCTGCCCATTTAAAAACCCATTTAGGGTGTGATAGTGATGGCCGGCATTCACTTGAGATAAAAATGGGGAAGTGATCGCTCCCATGTTGGTCAGTATCAACTTCCCAGGTAAAATCAATATGGGCAGAAAGACTGCAAAGGGACAAATCAATCACAGTAAAAGAACCGCTGGCCGGGTGCAGATAGGTCTGCGACCCGGTATTGAGGATGGAGAGATCATTGCCAGCAATGAAATCTTCCACCACCCGACCAGATGGTCTCGGTTCCTCACTGCCCCACAACTCGCTGTGAGCATTAAAATCGCCTAATAGCAGAAGGGGAGGAGAAAGTTGCTGGACAAGTCTGTCCAGTTCCACAAGATGGCCATGCGATCTCCCCGGAGGAAGATAGATAGAACAGACAGTCAACAGTCGGTGCAGTGTCACTCGAACTGCGACTGCCTGCAGATTGGTCGTTAAAGGTATGTGCTGATGGGGAGTGTCCTTTTTAATGAGGACAGCAGCACCACCAACAGCCCTACCATCTATTCCTAGAGTGCATTTTTTAAAAGCATTGAAACCATTCAAGGAGCAACTGTCTGAATCTTTAACTTTAATTTCTTGTAGACATAATACTGTTGCATCCTTTTGAGCCACGAGTGTTTTTAACTCTTGAAAATTGGCTCTGAAACCTCTACAGTTCCATTGTAAAATCGTCATCTTGTCTATTAGGAGGGGCCCTTTTCAGGGCTGGGTCCCTCCTTTGTGGATTGCATCTTCCCTGGGCTCGTCAGGGAAGTGGAAGGAGGCACATCCACGGCCATGTCCTCCTCAAGAGAAGGATCAATGGCATCGGGATCTAAGACACCATATCTATTTAACACATTCACCGCCAAACACGGAGATTTCCGTGCTTGCGTGCCCAACGCTTCTCCGCCAAACACGGAGATTTCCGTGTTTTGCCCTTTTTGCTATATACGGGTGCTATAACCTCTTGCGCATCATCTCTGAAAATATCTAAGAGTTTGACCGTGTGCATCTATGATTATATCATGATTTTACGGATATATGTTCCTAAACCAATCAATAATCCTTGTACTTCTGAAGTTTACATAGCAGTTACCGATTGATTTGTGATAGACCGCTGCCAAAAGTATGCAGCGAAGCGATCACGACTCGAGGTGAAGCAGTGAAGCGAATAGTTTTCACAGCAATTGGGCAATGCGGGTGTTCAGCTTGAATGCTGGTGTACTGGTAAATGTATAATTATGTGATGAGTTATTGAAAAAAATAAGAAGATATGTATGTACGATGTATTTACCTCGTATACATGTATATGTCCTGTACTAGTATATTCATCTTCCCCTCAATCAAGGCTTGCGTCAATTTTTTTCGGCCGTGTGTAAATACACATGAAATGTATGGACAAAAATAAGCATATATACACGTATACACTACCAGCATTGTTTCTACAACTCACAGATCTCTTGCCAATGAATAAAATTTTGAATGCATATCCAGCAATGAAGGACCACAAGTTCCGATATAATATATCGCATAATTATAATATATAATATATATAGTGTAATTATAATATATCACTATATGTCAGATTCCTTCGATATAAAAACAAGGAACGCAGCGAATTTGAGATCAAAATAATTCTTTCTCATGAGGTGTTTCTTGAAAGCCAGACAATTAGTGAGGAAGGGTGACCGGCACCTGTTTCTATTGTTTGTCGTCGATATAACTGTAAACATAAGGGTTTCCCGAATATGAATTTCTTTGAAGTTTTCTTTGAAGTTTTCAAGATATGCCGCCCACGCTGGCTTGGCGGCCTTCTTCGCTTTCCAACAGCGACCAGTGTCTGGCGAGATGCGTGATATGGGAGCAACATGGGGTCGCAAGTCGGGATCGGAGTATTGATGTAACTCACGGAAGTTATGAGATAACGAGACAAAGAAAAAGAAAATAAAAGACAAAGAAAAGACAAAGAAAAAGAGAAAGAGAAAGAAAAAGTATCCGAGTACGAATTGCCGAGTATGCACCAGAAATGGACAGCAAAGAGAAACTAGATATATTTGCGCTGAGTGCAAGGTTCCACTACATAAAGGACAATGCTTTTCAAAATACCATTCTCAAGCTAATTTTCTGATGTAGAATAGATCTAAATTCAATAAACCACACGTATTCGTGAACCGGAAGCAATTCCTAATCTTTATTTTGTCATTGTTGATTATATACATGTACAGAGGTGTAGCATCATTCTCTTTGCACTTTGCAAGAGAATACAGGTGTACGTACCCTGGTTTTCCTTTCAAGTACAATTATAATAATACACGTGTGCCTCCGTCTTTGGTTTAGGCACACTGATCAATAAATAAGTTATCAGGTTATTCCAACCGACTATTCCTAATTCGGCATACTTTTATGCCACACATCAAAGCAGTGTTTTCAAGGCATCTCTCTAACAACAGTGCGGGTTTGTGATGCAAAAAGGATTTGAGAAAGCGAGCTAATTAGCGACTGAAAGCCAAGTTACTGAAGTTGGTGACCGACTCAAACTCCCGATTTTATAACTGTTATTCTCATCCTTTGATGTGGTAATTACCGGGGTCGTTATCGTGCGGTAATAGTTATGCCTACACAACGTAACCTCTGTAATCACAATGCGTGTTATGCCGGTCATACTGGTAGCTGAGACAAAACTGCGATTTTCTCAGCTTTTTGCTTGCGAAGGTGTGGTTTTCACCAAAGTGTGTGTTGTTCAGAGCTCTATTTCAGTACATGTAATTGCATGTATGATGTTGAATCTTATATGGTTAGATTCACAAAAGAACGATCTATCCTAATATGTTAAATATGTAGAAATGCGTGCGTTCATATAGAAATTACAGAGCGGTAAAGTCAAGGCTTTTTGAGTAAAATGCGTGGCGGTATAGGGGTATCGTCCCGAAAATGCCTTGGCGGTGAATGTGTTAATCTCCGCCGCTCTGCCTTGGGCAAGCGGCCGGTGTCTTTTTTCCCTTGTCCCGAGGCGGGTGCTGGCTTCGGTGTGGGTATTGATGACGGCTTTGCAGCCGAAAGCACTATTTTTTTTCTTTGGATTTTTGCTGTTGTCGTTTAGGTTTTGGTGGTATTGTTGTTGAAGCTGTTGTTGATGAAGTTGTCAAAGTTTGGATGCCAGTACTGGCCTTCCCAGATGGTGGTGAGGGTGCCCTAGACGAGGACAGAATCTTGTCGCTCGCCATGACATCCCCAGCACACCACTGGGTGCCAGCTGACACCATTTTCTTTTTTGTTAACACCAAAGCGAAACTTGTTCCGGGGGCAGGTGTTGGTCTGACACGCTGCCTTGCCTCCGAGAAGGAGATGTTCTCTGTGGTCTTGAGGCGCTGGATCTCTCTCTCCTCAAGCCACTTGGGGCAGTTCTTATTAAAAGCAGTATGTTCTCCGGAACGGTTCACACAGCAGGCCTTTTGGGTGCACTGCCGGTCATCACTGTGCTCTTCACTTGTGCACTTTGCGCAGATGGGCTTGCGCCTACATTTATCTTTGTGATGACCAAATCGGAAGCACTGAAAACATCTAAGGGGATTTGGGATGTAAGCATCCACCTTGATGTTTAGGTAACCTGCCTTGATCTCCTTAGGTGGAACCGAGGAGTCAAAGGTCAGGATTACCGTTGAGGAACAGATCTTTTTTCCTTCTTTATTGTAATAAATTTTTCGTGCTTCCGTGACACCCTCTTCGGAGAGACCTTCCACAATCTCATCCTCAGGGATGTCACGCAGTGCAGGGCACCGAATGACTCCTTTTTTTGTATTTAGTGTCCTGTGAGGAGTCACTTGGACAGGGGCTGTATGGAATGTTTTTAAATTCAATAAGTTTGGGATCTGACCGTCACGGCTGACGCCAACGATCAGATCACCATTCCTGAGTCTTATGATTTTTTCAATTGTTCCAATTAGCCCCTTGAGGACAAGGTGGCCAGCCATAGGCGAGACCTTGGACATTGGCTTGTCCTCTGAAGTGCCCGTAATCATGTAATACCTCGGGAACCTTGTGGAACGCCTCGGTAAGTCCGTCGTTGTGTTGTGGTCGTCATCATTGGGTTTCTTTCGTTTCTGTGGGGTTTGAGGTGGAGGGTTTAGGTTTTCCATAAAATGTTGAGTATTTCAACACCGGGAGTCCCCCGCCCACCACGCGGAGCCCTACAAGGGGACATCTTGTTGGAGGGGCTGTGCCCAGCTCGAGATGCCAGGGGTTATCCCGGTGCTATACACAGACCCATTTAATATAGCGGTCATAAGACTATAAAAATGAACCTGTTTGACCCAAGCAGCGTCCCTGTGCAGTATGTATGAAAACGTATGATGAATGAGTGGCCAGCGTCTTCCGACCAGAATGTGAGATGGAATGACCTTGGTAAGAATCAGGGACGCCACCAGCCGATTTAGAAATGAGCCGGGCCCTCTCAGTCCCCCGTCTAAGGGAATGCCGGGCCAGTGGTGTGTCGCCTAGCCAGCCCGCAGAACCGGCGTCAGCTCAACCACCAGGATCCCATTATCCCCCGTACGGGTCGCGACTCACGGCAAACGAGTCGCCCCTTTTAGTCGCCTTCTACGACAGGCAGTAGGATACCTTGGGTCTATTCTTCCCCGGAACCCACACGGGGTAGAAGAACAATGTTGAACTGATCCTCATCCTTCACAGTCTCGATAAAAATCAGTGCTTGTTCTATAGCTATCAGCTCTGCCGTATAAATTGACATTTGTGCTGGTAGCCCAAACTATATTTGATGTGTGCTGCATGTAAAAGCGCATGCAACAGTAGCATTGCTCTTTGATCCATCAGTGTATATATTGATGCCTGGGTACTTGTCAATTAAATTATAAAATTCCTGTTTTAAAAACAGTGCCGAATGTTGGTCCTTTAAAAATTTTGATTGTCAGTGGCTGGTCGCCTGCATCGTGTCCGGCGTCAGCTGTCACGGGCTAATGGACGATCAGCCATTAGCGCCGGCGATTAATCGCCTCAATTTGAATTTTCGGTATGAAACCAAGCCTCCTCCCGTGCATCGCGGCAGATCTGGAAATAGCCAAAGCGAAAACATCCCTTGCGTTTTAACCTCTTAATCTCTAAATCCCAAGTAAAATTACATAAAAGTAACATCTTCGTTACATGGGGGCTCTTCATCCGGGATCATTCAATTCGGATATTTCGTGTTTGAGGATATCTACTACACCATAAGTGTGAACCAAATGCCAATTACCAGAAGCATGTCGCAGAATTCGACTTCCAAAACACCAGACGAAGCCCAAAGCATGTCAGACGTTGCGCAAGAAACACTCACGGAAACGCGACAAATGGATCCTCTGTGGGAGAAGTTGATGCGTCTGCCATTTTTCGCCGAAGCCGACATGGGAGAGAAGAGACAAATGTACAGGGAGGAGCAAAAGAGGGAAGAACGGAAAAGGGAGCAAGAGAAGGAAGAACGGAGGAAGAAGCAAGAGAGAGAAGAACGGAAGAAAGAGCAAGAAAGAGAAGAAGAGGAAGTTGAGCGCCAGCGCCAATTTGAATTGGAAAAACTGCGACTTACAAGCAGCAGCAAGCCCCGATCGCCACACGTCCACGCAGTATCTCTTCCGCCGTGGGAAGAGAAGACGAAAATGGACAAGTATCTGTCGACGTGTGAACGATTATTAGATGCGTCGAAAGTCGATCAAGAGGTGTGGGTGGCATATATCCTCCCGAAACTTCCGGAGAAGGCCAGGACCGTTTACAACCGAATGCCAGCTGATCGGGCTAACGTTTACCCGCAACTTAAGCGATCGCTCCTCGATAGTTACGCCATCTCACCATTCGTCTATCGTCAGAACTTCTTTGGATGGAAAAAACGCGTTGCTTGCTCGTACACAGAATACCTGGGAGAAATAGAAGAGCACCTTGACATGTGGCTGCATTGCGTGGTTCCCAATGGACAAGAACCCAACTGGCGTGAACTCCTGCTGCGCTACCGCCTTGACCAACAGTTCCCCGAGGAGGTGGCCATGCATCTCGCAGACAAAAACATCGTTACGGTCGCTGAGAGTGCCGATCTCGCTGATGAGTACCTAGTGCAACGAAAAATCTATGCAAGAACCACGAGAGTTCTTGGAAATGACGTGGATGATGAGACGTATGAAGAAGATATGTCATGTGGCATTGCGACCCGACGTCGGGTCTACGACCCTCCAGATCCGCTCAATGACGGAACGTTGAGTGGCATTTTCGACGAAGAGTGCAGAGAAGACCCCAGTAGAGAGGGCAGTGAAGACCCCAGCATAGAGGGCAGAGAAGACCCCAGTAGAGAGGGCAGAGAAGACCCCAGCAGAGAGGGCAGTGAAGACCCCAGTAGAGAGGGCGGAGAAGACCCCAGCAGAGAGGGCAGTGAAGACCCCAGCAGAGAGAGCAGAGAAGACCCCAGCCGAGAGGGCAGAGAAGACCCCAGCAGAGAGGGCAGTGAAGACCCCAGTAGAGAGGGCAGAGAAGACCCCAGCAAAGAGGGCAGTGAAGACCCCAGTAGAGAGGGCAGAGCAGACCCCAGTAGAGAAGGCAGAGAAGACCCCAGTAGAGAGGGCAGAGAAGACCCCAGCAGAGAGGGCAGAGAAGACCCCAGCAGAGAGGGCAGAGCAGACAAAGAAGATTTCCTCGTCGAAGACAAGGCGTTTTATTAGAAAAACCCGCCATGTGAAGGCAAAGATGCCGATGATGTGATGTTGCATGCAGGTCTTGTTACCCCAGAACAGCTGCAAGAAGAACAAGAGGCTGGTGTAGGATTGGCCGTCGTTTGGGAGGTGCCACGTGGTCGGCGCACGCAGCTCATGCGCTGGACCCATGACGACCCAAGTCGAGGACACCTCGGAGGAAAGAAGACCCTGGCGAGGATCCGCCGATACTTCACCTGGCCGGGCATCGCAGGTGAGATCAAGCGATATTGCCACAGCTGTGGGCCCTGTCAGCGCGTGGGAAAAGGCGCTGCACCCGAATTTGCTCCGCTAAAATCGCTGCCGGTGGTTGGTCGACCTTTTGACCTCATCTCCGCGGACATCATTGGCCCGCTGCCAAGTACTGAGCCAGGAAATAAGTACCTATTAACGATCATCGACCACGCGACCCATTATCTCGAAGCCTTTGCGCTGCCTCGAGCGGATGCAAAGGCCATTTGCCGGTCCCTAGAGGAGGTGTTTGCCAGGCACGGATTGCCGGGTCAGTTTCTCACAGATCGAGGTACAGAATTCAACAAACACCTGTTGAAAGGTTTTTTAAAGCATTATGGAGTACAGCCGGTATTGACCCCCGCTTACCGACCACAAAGCAACGGGACGATTGAGAGCATTTGCCCGACGACGGGAGGAGGCAGGAACATATCAGAAACAACCCTGTTTCCTCTTAAGTGGGAAGGTGTCAGTGGCTGGTCGCCTGTATCGTGTCCAGCTTCAGCTGTCACGGGCTAATGGACGATCAGCCATTAGCGCCGGCGATTAATCGCCTCAATTTGAATTTTCGGTATGAAACCAAGCCTCCTCCCGTGCATTGCGGCAGATCTGGAAGTAGCCACAGCAAAAACATCTCTTGCGTTTTAACCTCTCAATCTCTAAATCCCAAGTAAAATTACATAAAAGTAACATCTTCGTTACAAGATGTATCCACCTCTGGAGGTCTTAATTTCCAGGGAGGAACATCTGATATCTTAAAAGGGGCTATTGGAGCAGTTATTACTGACTCCAGTGCCTCCTCTGTTCTGTATAGCAGAGGCCTGATAAAGGACGGCTTGCTTGTGTAAAAATGGCGTTTGCTATAGTTAAAAACAATGCTAAAAGTAGGATTTCCGGGGTCATTTTTCAACTTTGCTATATAATTTAGCGAAAGCTGAAGCCGCCGTAAGTGAATCGGCTGTTCTTTGGCTTTTACGTGTAGAGAACTTGTGGGGGAAGTTCAAAATGCTCAGAGGCAAGTCCTCAGAGCACCAATTTTAAACAACCCCCAGCCGCTTCAAGTATGAAGGGTGAGCCGAGCCATATACTACGGATCCATAATCTATTGTGGATCTAATAATTGATCGGAAGAGTTTTAGTAGCGTTTTCCGATCCACACCCCAATTAAAATGTGCTAAGGTTCGTAGAAGGTTGAGTGCTCTCTGGCATTTATTTCACACATATCTGATGTGATATTTAAAATTTAGCTTCCTGTCAAACCAAACGCCTAAAAATTTGGTTTGTTACACCAATGGTATGGGCTGTCCATTTAATGTTAATACAGGTTCTTCGTGTATATTTCTTTGACTACAAAAATGTACCATTATAGTTTTGGTTGAGGAGAACCTGAACCCATTTTCAATTCATCAACTAGAGTCAGAAGACCCTGGTTTGATGAAGATTGTGAAAAAGCTATACGGCTCAGAAAAGCTGCTTTACAGTCCTTCAGATGGCACCCGGATGACCAACACTGGCAGCGCTTCTTAAGCTCCGGGCTGAGGCCAGAAGGATTGTGAAACAGAAAAAAAGAACATCCTGGAAAAACTATATATCCCAAATAAACAGCCATACTTCATCAAAAAAATTCTGGGACATGATAAAAAAGATAACCGGTCGTCGCGTGACTCGTGCGGCGAACCAGCTATTTTAAGTATTTTTTCTCCAACTGCACTAGTCGCAGATTTATAAGCCCAAGACGGAACGACAGTAACGTGCACTTTATGGTTGCAGTGTACACTTTCAATAAAACATGATTTTGGAAATGTACAAACTTAGTAACTTCATGAGGCGCAATTCAGTCCATAGCAAATATTGTTCTATAGAAAGTTTGAAATAATTCAAGTCGCTAGATCATCAAGTAGGGGGACCTACATGTACTAGTCTATATTAACTGTTCAATTTCAAACATGGTTCAAGGTCGAGAAAGTGATGAAATTCAGTGCTGTTTGTGGTTCACATGAAAACTGCAATTGACAAAGCTGTCACGTGTAACGGTGTTGAAAAATAAGCACTAAAGGAGATAGTTAACAACGCGTGGTTACGTCACTTTTGTGTGATGATTGAAGAGATTCAAGGGCATAGAATTGTTTATTTAAAACAAATCAGAATTAGCGCACTGTTGACATAGTGTAACCTTGTAATTGACATCGTTCAGCTTCACTGAGCAGCGTTTCTGTGCTGAATGGCTGTGCGCTACGCTCACTGTGCGCTCGAAACAAACACTAATTTTACACTATCCTAACTATCCGTATTGAAACACGGATCACGGATAGTACTGAACACCCCCCAATATCCGTGCCGCCATGGATATCGGACACGGATATCTGCCCAGCTCTACTTATTGTGCATGCTCTACAGCTCCATTCACAAAATCCCATTTCAGACTGTGCGGAGATCTCTCACCACCCTCCCTACACCCTGACTGCTCAGGATTTCTTAGTTCAAGAGGTCAGAATTGGGCTTTATTTTATTTATTTTTTTTGTGAAAAAAATTTAATATTTTTTTCCCCTTTCAGATTCTTCATCATTGAAATATCTATTTCCATCACTCAAAATACAGAAATTAGAAGTTGTACATGACGAAGAAACAACTTGTCTCTGCGTGAGAATGTTCTCGATCAGTGTGTGATTCACTCAAAACTCTTGCTACCTGCTGCTCCATTTTTTATGTAATCTTTCTAGATTCCCACAACCAAGATGCTTTCACATCGCGAGGCACTTCAAGATGAAGGAAGGACCATGGACAACAGAACTTCAAGCCAGGTGATAAGTCGATGCAGAAGGTACGGTGTTGCTTTTTGTGCATGATCTACATTTACATTCACATAATCACATTTCAGACTGTGCGTGCGGACAAGAGAAAAGGTTTTCTCTCACTGCCCTCCCTACACCCTGACTGCTCAGGATTTCCTAGCTCAAGAGGCCAGAATGCCAGAATTGGGGCTTACAGATACGGTAATTAGTCGTGTCCTTACTCTCTAAAATCTGTGATTACCATTGCCTTATGAATTATCAGGCAAGGTCTTACGAATTTACAACAGGCTCGGTCTGTTATTCAGCAAGTCGACCTTATTTCCCTGTGGCAAATCCAGAATCAACTTGTCAATATTGAAGTAAAATTCCTATTCTTTGATTCATTTCATTTATTATTAGGGCTGGGCGGATATTGCTTCAACACGGATAACGGATATCCGTGTTACTAATATCCGACGGATACGGATACGGACACGGATATTTATGCCCAAACAAGGGAGCATGCACCTGCAGCCTAATGGCCCAGCGCCTGGCACACGCTGTGAGCGCAAAAGCCACGCTCTGCCTGCAGCAGTTAAAGACAAGCGACCTTGACCTACTGCTTGCTTCTTGTACATTTCTTTTATCAAAACGTTCATGAGTTTCAAGAGGCATCGCACATGCTGCAGACAGTTCGCTTGCCTGTCGATTTCACAGAGGTGAATTCCTTATCAGCGCAGGCTATTCTAAGTATTTTTCCCCAACTTCACGACTCGCAGATTATAAGCCCAAGACGGAACGACAGCAACGTGCACTTTGTGCTACAGTGTACACTTTCAATAAACATGATTTGGAAATGTACAAAATTAGTAACTTCATGAGGAGCAAGTCAGTTCATAAGTTCATGGCAATTATTGTTCTATAGAAAGTTTGAAATAATTCAAGTCGCTTGATCGCCATATAACGGGCCTAGGCATATGTACTAGTCTGTATTAACTGTTCAATTTCAAACATGGTTCAAGGTCGAGAAGGGTGATGAAATTCAGTGCTGTTTGTGGTTTACACGAAAACTGCAATTGACAAAGCTGTCACGTGTAACGGTGTTGAAAAATAGGCACTAAAGGAGATAGTCAACAACGCGTGTTATGTCACTTTGATTGATGACTGAAGAGATTCAAGGGCATAGAATTGTGTTTATTTAAAACAAATCAGAATTAGCGCATTGTTGACATCGTGTTATCTTGTAATTGACATCGCTCAGCTTCAGTGAGCAGCGTTTGTGTGCGGAATGGCTGTGCGCTACGCTCACTGTGCGCTCGAAACGGACGCTTCAATTTTACACTGTCCGTGTTTAACTATCCGTGTTGAAACACGGATCACGGATAGTACTGAAAACCCCCAATATCCGTGCTGTCACAGATATCGGACACGGATATCCGCCCAGCCCTATTTATTATTATCTTTTTTGTGAAAGAAAATTTTTTTTTTTTTTTTCAGAGATTCTTCATCACTGAAATATCTATTTCCATCACTCAAAATACAGAAATTAGAAGTTGTACATGACGAAGAAACAACTTATCTTCTGCGACAAAATTTGAGAATGTTCTCGATCAGTGTGTGATTCACTCAAAACTCTTGCTACCTGCTGCTCCATTTTTTATGTAATCTTTCTAGATTCCCACAACCAAGATGCTGAGATTACAGACATATTGGACGCCTGATCATGCAAAAATCTTGTTAGTGTGTCTACTGAATTCTACCTACTAGTATCATGTGTCATTGTGAAAACGTCCATCATTGATCTCTATCATAATTTCATATAGGATAAACTGGATCTGCCTCTGACTTGCATTGAATCATCTTTAATTTTTTGATGCCGTGCTACTTGAACGATTTAAATTTTATACAGGTTGTCACCCCCAATGCTATCTCTAATTGCTTAATTCATCTGTTTATTTTATTATTTTCGTTATATCAATAAACTATTTAAATTGTGTTCATGTATTTCTTTACTATATTTACTGAATCATGATAAGTATGCTGATGCTACACGACTAACTTCAATCTACATGTACATGGTGTACTTTTTGATAAATATTGGCTGTAGAAAATGCTGTCAAAGAACCAATTCTATACTGGAAGCTCTAATTTGATTGGAATGAAACTTTAGGGTTGTACCACTGTGTACAGTTTTATCTGGCTACTAGAGCAGATGTATGAATACCTAAGTGTGATTAATTTAATAAAATGAAATATAGGTTCAATCAATAAAAGCCATAATGATAAATCGTGGTAAGCACAAGATCTCATGGTTATTTCTTAGTCGAAAAAATAGCTAAGATGGGACAAAGAGACAGTGTCCTTAATGCTCAACTAGGAATATTTGTAATCATTCAGTAAAGTTATAATAAAAAAAAGACCACTCACTCAATTTTCTAGTCTCTAAATCGTTCCCTTGATCTCTAGCTTGCAATCTTCTGGGGAGAATAAAAGAGCCCTTGTCTGTATGTGAATCTCACACCTGAAGCTCTTGCACACCTGAAGTAAGCGGCACTTGAATGAAGCTCATCATCCAAAACTCATAATTTATATACTAAGCTCAGATGAGGGTTTGCCAAATTATCCAGACATAATCCGTATTTTTACACCTGGCGCATTAGTCCCAATCCAGGCTTGTCATAAAATGATGATAAACATCCTTAATTACTTTGTTTTTGACAGCAACATCTGTGGTCTAAATCGACAAAAAGAAGTTTTATTACCTGGGTTGGTATCAGCAAGATTTATTACCTGTGTTTGCATGGGAGGTGATGTTGGATCCAGTCTGACAGACCAAAGGTAATCCCTTCAAGATAAATGGTTGACATGTAGCACAGATTCTCGGGCAAGGTCTGTATACCTCGCCCGACGGTAAACCGCTTCTTTTTGCGTCTACTGGCCGCGAGGCTCCACACTCAGCCGATTGCATGATAAATATAGACATATTATCCGACAAATCCTTGTGTTTAAGGCCTCCAGACGTTAGATTAGATATTTATGCTCCAAGAAAAAACAATATGAGCCAGCACCATCATGTCAAACTTACATTAATTAAAACACATTAAAGTAAACAAACGCCATTTTGCGAGTGACGTCACTCAGCGCATACGCACTGCATTGTAAACAAGCGCACATGCTTCACTTTCCCGCTCAAACTTCTCTCACGACTTTCGAATGAAAATGAATAAAATTGTTCATATACTGATTGGTGATGCACAAAATATTGCGTATTAATAATTAATACGTATTCCTTTGTAAAGACTAGGTATAAGTTACGTGCGCAACTGCAAGGGAAGATAGGCCGCATGTTGAACTGATTAGCGCGAGAAAATTGTATGCGCATGCGTGTATGTTTACTTTGCACTATGCAGGCGCAGTGCTCTGGTTAATTTATAACACGTGGAGAGCAGGTCATGTGACACAACAATCGGAAAGCAGAGAGAAACCTGTAATGTCACTTTTTTTCGTTGCGGATCCAATTTAAGTAGGTTTATGGTACTGGTTTCGAACAAAATTTAGTACCAGCGTCTACCTGGTATGGCTCTGCAGACCCTGGTGCCTTTATAAATTTAATTACAAGCGTGGAATTCTAGAAATCGTGGTTCGCGAACTGGAGTTTAATGTGTTTACCGTACAGCGAGACCCATTGGGCTCGCTGTAGTATGTCAGCTAGTTGACATGTAGATCAAAGAAGAAAGCCGTTGTTAATCATCTGCAGAGGAGTTCCACGTTAACATCCCCCGTTCCCTGCACACAAATGAAGTGATGTTAAATGTGATTAGGATAGAGGGATTCATTCAATCAATCAATCAATAATATTTACCAATTGAGAAATTTTACACCAAAGCTCTTACTTTCAATCGTGAGAGACAGTTACTGGAGTAGGCCCTCTCTGGCCTCTGCTGCAGAAAGTCCGGGAGATCTGCATTGCAAGTCTTTGCAAAAGAAGAGAAGCTTGAGTTAGCTGCTCGGCACCTGTAATTACACAAGAAATCAAAATACACCCGGTAAAAGTGGGCGATAAATAGGATATCACCTGACTGTGGCTTTTTTTTAACAGCTATATTCAATGTAAAAAAAAAAAAAAACGCAACAGGAAAATGTTGGTGCTGAAACAGTGAATTAATTCCACAAATCTCGCATAATTATATACTTCTTCGGTGACCTTTACATGAGATTTTTTGTATCCTTCTAGAAAATACCTTCGAAGCAATGTTGTCAACAATAGTATCCTATATGCTAAAGAGAGTAGCGCAAACCGGGTTCCTGGAAATTTAGAACATGGGCGTCATTTTGTTTCTTAGAAACGGAGCCTCCGCTATCTTTTAACATGGAAAAATCATACCCAACCGCAGTAAATTCAGTATAACTTCGCCAATCGTGCATGAAAACCCTTAAAGCCGACTGTTATTTCTTCCTTAGATATTTCTTCATCGGGAAAAAATATTTTTGGGCCCATTCGCGATTTTTAACTCTCGCAATCATAAAGTGAATCGAGAAGAAGTGGGTAAATCGAACAAAATCACAACGGCGCAATTCGTGATAACACAGCGCTTTTCAACTGACAATAAATCAATATTTTCGAGCACATTTCGATATAAAATGAACATTTTAAGAGAGATTAAATCCTCATAAAGATAATGGAATCATTTTGGGAAGCTTATAAATTCGTTAAAAATTTTTAATTATGCTTCAAACAACTCCACTGTTTACGATACTTTAATTTGCAACATCGGAAAATAACATGGAAAAATCATATCCAACAATATAATTAGTATAGCATTGCCAATCGTGCATGGAAACCCTTAAAGTTGACTGTTATTTCTTTCTTAGATATTTCTTTATCTGAAAAAAAAAAAAAAATTATTGGGCCCATTCGCGATTTTTAACTCTCGTAATCATAACGTGAATCGACCAGAATCGATAAAATCGAGCACAATCATAACGCGCAATTCGACAAACTCCTGAGAAAGTAGAAAAATCGGCACTTTCAACTAACAATAAATCAATAATTTCCTGCACATTTCGTTTCACAATTAAACTTTTTCGAGAGATTAAACCTTTATAAAGATACTAATAGCATTGTTGAAATTTTATAAATTATTTTAACATCGTTAATTGCACTTACAACCCCACTGTTTCGATAGTTGAACAAGCTCAAAGTTTAAGTGACAGCCGCGGATAATTCGCCGATATCGCGTTCGTAATAAAAGTATGAGAAGCTGATTCATTCGACCAAAGAAAAAAGGAAATAAAACGTGAAATTAGGCACGGAAATGATAAAGAGACGGTTGTTCAATCATTGATTCACCAATGATCGATTTTATTATT
>KB293578.1:0-10877 GCA_000328365.1 Capitella teleta | reverse complement strand
ATGTACAAATCAAGGTGAGAGTTAGGTAATAGCAGGATTTTGTATGCACTTTCATCGAGCCGTAATCAAGATTCGTTAAATGCAGTTCCAACCACAAGCACTGATGGAGTATTCACAACATATTTTCATCTCCAATTCAAAACATCCACCTGGAATCAGCAAAAACTACTATTAGAAAAATAAAATGAATCATAAATCATAATCACTGAAATACATCACAGATCTGGGAAAACATGAAAAAGTGCATAACCTTTGTTAATATATACATATAGTATAATTATATACATCGTATTCAGTTCAGAGGAAAAGACAACAACAAAAGTAGCAAACAACAAAGTTGTTGTGAAAGTAAATACACAACTTGTGTCTGTTTTATTCTGTTAAGATATAAATTTAATTCATTCCTTCATCTTTTATACATTGGATTTTTATCAATTAATATAATTTTTTAATATTATTCTGAATATTAAAAACACCATTGGTTCACAGTATTAGCTTAAACTTGTTTGAGCATACATGCTCGTAACGTGCTTAATAGAATCAATAAAATATTTGCGATCATCGCTAATCGCAAAAATTCCGTCTTGGCGTCGGAATACGTACATGTAAGACTAGCATGATATTAAGTGAGTGTGGAGACTGGCAGTCAGTACACGTACGGCATCTGAATAATTAATTATGTTCATCGTCAGGCGAGCTATTATGGTATATTTATATGTGTACACATTACGCCCGAGTTAACTCTTCAAGTACTACCTTATGATATGCAACTGCAATGCTTAGCTGCAAAATTTAGCAATGTTGGCAATAAATATTAGTCTTGAGTATCTTTAAATTTATATCATATATGAGTGTTATTTTTTGCAAAATAGTTGATACTATTTCCACTACAACACTGACACTCTGAGTCACTGTCTATTCAAGACTATAAGCCTCGAGTTAACACAAGAACACACGACTCTCACCGACCCAGTCGTAGACAGGCGAGCGGCCGGTGTCACAGTTAGACTTAGCATAACAATTACCACTGATGTATTGTGACATGCACTGCTGACTTACTATTACTAACGCAATGCATATCAGACATCATGATGTCACTCATTATCGCTCGTCAAACAAAAGTTAACATTTCGAATGGTTATTCACAATCACTGACAATGAACCCACCACGTGCATCGTTCCGCGTAAATTCGAGCTTTTGACTTCTGAGAATTTTAACCCGATTGTGTCACAGGTTCGATCGGGTTGTTTCGATCGACTCAGAAAAGGATTTCTCATAAATTATCAGCTCAGTTTCTATAATATAGTTCTGTTTTCTTCCAGGTGAGGGCCGGCGCATTGAAATCATAACGAACCAAGAGTGACGTTATGGTTGGAATTCATATATCGCGTGGGCGACGAGCACACAAAAGCAACATAACAGTGGGGTTGTTTGAAGCGTAATTACCAATGTTGAAGTAATTTATAGAATTCCAATAATATTATTAGTATGTTAATGAGGGTTTAATCTATTCAAAAATATTAATTTCAAACCGGAAAGCGCTCGAAATTATTGATTTATTGTCACTTGAAAAGTATAGATTTTGGAATTTTTCAAGGAACAGTTGGAATTCGGCGTTATGATTTTATCGATTCTCGCGTCGATTCACTTTATGATTACGAGAGTTAAAAATCGCAAATGGGCCCAAAAATATTTTTTCCCGATGAAGAAATTTCTAAGGAAGAAATAACAGTTGGCTTTAAGGGTTTTCATGCACGATTGGTAAAGTTATACTAAATTTACTGTAGTTGGGTATGATTTTCCCATGTTAAAAGATAGCGGAGGCTCTGATTCTAAGAAACAAAATGGCGTTCAAATCTCACTTTGCGCTACTCTCTTTAGCATATAGGATACTAGTCAACAACTTCCGATTATGGAAAAACGATATCGATAGCGACGCAAAGCTCAGACCTTTGAAACCTCTGAAAAAAAATAATGAAAAAAGCATCATAGTATCACACTGTCGTAGAATTACACCTGAGATAGTTTTTTATTTCCATAATAACGTATTATGCCGCATATTGAATAATTATTCAACCCGAAACTACGAGTTTACGCGCAAGAGATGGGCGAAAATAGGATACTCTCCCTTCTAGAAATACCTTTAAAAACACACCTTGACAAAATCTTCCGAGTATGGTAAAATGATATCGATAATGAAAATAATCTCAGACCTTTCAGACCTCTGAAAAAAAAAGATAAAAAGCATTATATTATCACATTATCGTAGAATTATAACTTAGAGATTTTTTTATATTTCCATAATAGCGTATTATGCCGCATATTGAATAATTATTCAGCCCGAAACTACGAGTTTACGCGTAAGAGATGGGTGAAAATAGGATACTAGATGATTGTGCTTTGTAATGACTTTATTCAATCTAAAACGCAACAGGAAAAATATTGATGTTAAAGCAGTTAGGTTGCTGATTCTATTCTACAAATATTGCATTAATATCTAGTCATATCCCAGCAAACACGGAACATTCCCCTAACGTTACCAGCAGGTGTCCCAGCAAACACAGAACGTTAGGCAAATGTGGGAGACACGTGTAGGAAACCTTCCCTAACGTTACAAAATAACGTTATCTAACGTTACTCAGGATGGGGGCAATAACGTTATGTAACGTTACCATGGTAACGTTAGGTAACGTTATTGTAACGTTATCTAACGTTACAAAAAATTTACACCTAACCTAACCAAAAATAACTTAACCTAACCTAACCTAACCAAAAATACCCTGCATAGTAACATGATATACATGCACCTCGTGTTGTTTTAACGAACCTTAATTAAAGCCACTGCATAACGTCTAATCTCATATTAAGTTACCAAGCTTCATCAACCATTAGCTGCATATGTACAATTACCGGCACGTGTGTATCACGTTTGCCTAACGTTAAATAACCAAATATTTACACCTAACCTAACCAAAACTAACTTAACCTAACCTAACCTAACCAAAAATAACCTGCATAGTAACATGATATACATGCACCTCATGTTGTTTTAACGAACCTTAATTAAAGCCACTGCATAACGTCTAATCTCATATTAAGTAACCAAACTTCATCAACCATTAGCTGCATATGTACAATTACCGGCACGTGTGTATCACGTTTGCCTAACGTTAAATAACCAAAAATTTACACCTAACCTAACCAATAATAACTTAACCTAACCTAACCTAACCAATAATAACTTAACCTAACCTAACCAAAAATAACCTGCATATTAACATATACATGCACCTCATGTCAAACAAACAATATAAGAATGAAATCAAGATCCATCAAGTTTATTTATCCATATGAAAACATTTTAATTTACTGGACAGGATCTTTTATCGTCTGCAGTCCTCATCTTCTGACATCACAGGAACAGGGCGGTGGAAGGAAGCATCCTCCTCCAAAAATCCTGAAAGACAAAACAAGTAGTCACTAAATGACCAGATCATTAACAGAGTTCTGAAGACTCACTCTTCTTTTTCTTGGCTGAATGTGCTGAGGGCACCTGCATGTCCACCTTGAGCTCTTGGGGCAAAGATCCAGACCCTGTAAAACATTCACAAAATTAACAGAACCAATTTAGAGGCATGAAGACTTACTAATGGTTTGCACAGGAGGTATCAGCAGGTCAGCCTCAGCCTAGCTCCTCCTCCCCCTCCCCCTCAACTGAAAAGAAACAATTGAGTTGAAGCAAGAGCCAACTTTATAGGAGACCATAGCGTCAGTGTCATAATCTTTTAAGTAGACAAGTGCAGTACACCGCCTCTTTCCATGTTCTTGTTCCGATTCGAACAATGAAAGTTGCTGTGCCTTATTGCAAAGGCGACCGGCCCGCTTCAAGTCGCATGCCGTACAAGAAAAGAACGAACACATAATTAAAGCTTAGCGTTGAAACATGAAATCTAGGCTGTCGTACTTGTCCTGGTCCGTTGAAATTCCCTTATTGACAGGAGGGACCAGTCATCTCCTGAGTCGGCCTGCGTTCTGATTCCATTCTCGACTTCACTGGCTCTTGGTCAGTAGCAAAACGACTTCTGGAAGAAAAACAAATATATTAATTTTATTTCTGTATCGCGTAAAATTAAAAAAAAAAGTGCTCTAAAACGCCAACATGTCAAATGGTGTATCCACAACGTGTAGTAAATGAAAATAAAATGGAATAATAAATAAAACATAGTAAATTCAATGTCGTTCGTTCTCCTTTTGAATATCGCTTATCTAAGCAACTAATTAAATTGAAAGTAAGCCAGCCAGGCAAATATAAAAGGAATCGACACAGCGACAATACCCGCATTTCATCCCTTTGTTTAATTAACTTCTTTAATGTTGAATAAGCGGAGGGGCGCCCTTTGATGTGTAATTGACTTGACTTGAAAGAAATCGCCGACAATTGATGTTTCGTGTCTTATGTTTGTTTACACTATGACATTTTAACACATTCACCGCCAAAGCATTTTCGGGACGATACCCCTATACCGCCACGTATTTTACTCAAAAAGCCTAGACTTTACGCTCTGTAATTTCTATGTGAACACACGCATTCCTACATAGTTTACATATTAGGATAGAATCTAACCATATAAGATTCAACATCATACATGCAATTACATGTACTGAAATACAGCTCTGAACAACACATACTTTGGTGAAAATCACACCTTCGCAAGCAAAAAGCTGAGAAAATCGCAGTTTTGTCTCAGCTACCAGTATGACTAGCATAACACGCATTGTGATTATAGAGGTTACGTTGTGTAGGCATAACTATTACCGCACGATGACGACCCCGGTAATTAGCAGATCAAAGGATGAAAATGACAGTTATAAAGTCGATAGTTTTAGTCGGCGCTAACTTGGCTTTCAGTCGCTAATTAGCTCGTTTTCTCAAGTCCTTTTTGCATCATAAACCCGCACTGTTGTTAGAGAGATGCCTTGAAAACACTGCTTTTATGTGTGGCATAAAAGTATGCCGAATTAGGAATAGTCAGTTGGAATAACTCGATAATTTATTTATTGATCAGTGTGCCTAAACCAAAGACGGAGGCACACGTGTATTATTATAATTGAATTTGAAAGGAAAATTAGGATACATACACCTGTATTCTCTTGCAAAGTGCAAAGAGAATGATGCTACACCTCTGTACATGTATATAGCCAACAATGACAAAATAAAGATTAGGAATTGTTTCCGCTTTGCGAATACGTGTGGTTTATTGCATTTAGATCTGTTCTACATCAGAAAATTAGTTTGAGAATGAGACTATCATAATGAACACGAAACAAAGATAGCACGCCATGCGTATACACGTGCCATGTACGGTGCCACGCTTCAACGATGTATACTCTGTTACATTTTAGCGACTCACTCACTACTATGTAGATTTGGAAACTCAATAAACATGCATGGTCTTTCATTGCTAGACATGCATGTGCATGTATAAATATGTGCTAGAAATCCATATGTTGCGGAAGCGATGCTTGTGATGAAATGTGTATCTGCTTTTTTTTCTATATACATGTATACGAGGGATATACATCGTACATATATATCTTCTTATTTTTTCAATAACTCATCACATAATTATGTATTTACCAGTACACAAGCTGAACACCCGCATTGCCCAATTGCTGTGAAAACTATTCGCTTCACTGCTTCACCTCGAGTCGTGATCGCTTCGCTGCATGCTTTCGGCAGCGGTCTATCACAAATCAATCGGTAACTGCTATATAAACTTCAGAAGTACAAGGATTAATGATTGGTTTAGGAACACATATCCGTAAAATCATGATATAATCATAGATGCACACGGTCAAAATCTTTGATATTTTCAGAGATGATGCGCAAGAGGTTACAGCACCCATATATAGTAAAAAGTGCAAAACACGGAAATCTCCGTGTTTGGCGGTGAATGTGTTAAAGGGCGGATTTTGAAATTAATAATGATACAGAGTAGATTTGTTCCTGAGAATCGTGGTCGAAGGCGGATTACATGACACAATTATCATTACAAACGATTCGTCCCTAGGATGACGACTGTGACCTATCATTACTAAACTTATGTTTAGCGCACCCGATTAGACCTTTTCATTGTGTAATCGATTGCATAATGTCGATCAAAGCAGCCGCAAAGTTCAAAGCGATCTTATCTATGCGATTTTTGGTTAACAAAAGATTAAACAGCGTTTTCGAGGCTTTGATAATTTATCCGAGTAAAGCTAGAGTAAAACAAGGCGTTAATGTAGTCGATGACAGAAAGCATTAGCCTCAGATGTTGAATAGACAGGAAACGTTAATGACCAATCAAAATAACACTGATAAATAAAATATTACGTGCAATATGTAAGAAGAACGGAACTGGACAAATTGTGACGCCGCATGGCGAAATGAGTCGCTTGTCACAACAACAAATTGTCAACTTATCGGTTTCATGTAGGCAAAGTTACAGCCATTAGTCGATGATTAGACTAGTATCAGTGGGAGTGACGAACAGTCAGTAAATTTAAAGCCGAGAATAAAAGAGTAAATCCGAAAGGCGCTCCGTTGCCATGGCGACGCATCAGGAATCATATTTCATGTAATAGTATTTATATATCAGCATTTGCGATAAACGACACATTTCAGTGTGCGGCGTCACAATTATAAGCTTATAGGCGAAAAAATTCTCGAAAAAATATGAGATAGAGATTCATGATATTTAAATTCTAAATGGCGAAATTCAAATTTCCTCTCACAATATTTGTAAAATGTGAGGTCACCTTGATAGTAAATGAAGAGAGCTGCTACTTTGATGAAAGATCGAGACGTCGATGGTTGAATTTACCAAGAGGCTGAGTTGTGGTAACTTTGGAAATGGCGATGTAATCGTGTAGACATTCGTTAGCTTTGAAAGCGAGAGGGGAACTAATGAGTGGAGATGCCGGGGATTATTTTTATATATCGTCATTACGACCATTAAAGGGATGGGGAACTAAATTTTAAGTGATGTTCTATTGACTCATAGCACCAATTGATAGCATTCCGTGCCAAAAACACCATGCCTGGATGCAAGCGTAAGGAAATAATGCATTCCGAATATCGGGGTTAGCATTGCGCCTATGGGAGAATGGCTTCCATTGCGAAGTATAGGAGGCAAACGTCAGCTGATGGCTTGGTTTGGCTGATGGCTGATTGGTTCCGTTCCCCTCGTGAAGCTATCGATTTCAGCCAATCAGAGCAGAGCATCTTCGCCATAAAAGGACATCTTTGTTGTTTACGAAACGAAAGCGCATGCGTGGTGCACTCTGGCTGACCTTTTTACTGTTTCAGGATGAGAAACATGGTAGGTGTCCTAGAAAATCGCTTGTTAAAATAAGAAAAATAGCGGAAAAAAAATTTTTCGCGCCTGACTGGTGGCAAAATGATTATTCTATCTATTTCCGAAAATAAAATAAAAAAATATCCAAGGGTTTAGTTGCAGGACACGCTGATATGACGAGGCCCATTGTAACAGATGGGGAACTCGGTGTTTCATCACAGCTGCTGACGTCACGCCTAGTTAGCAATATATCGCCCGCGAAATCGTTAGCGATGATATTCCTTGTGTGGGCCAGGCATAGGAATCATTTATGGTGCATCAAATAACGACTCAAAGTCAATTTTTAACCAGTTCTCCCTCCCTTTAATAGCCTGCTCGACAGATCTCTGCTTCAGCTTGACTCCGCCCTAAGTATGCCAAGTGCGCTCGAGCGTGCAAGCGAGCTTGAAGCGGGAGTAGGGAGGCGGAACATAGCTCCAAGCCCTTTAATTTTCTGCTCGTGTTTGTTAAAGTACTGAAATATTTCGCCTTTCACGTCAACTCCACGTATTTACACTTAACGCTTAAAGCGCGACAGCTCCTGCCTCCTGGTCCAGGCGGGCCACGTCAGGCTCACGTCGCCTGCAGGTGACCATGAGAGCGCGGAGATCAAGTATTCGCGCCACGTTAGCCTAATGTTACCTGCAGGTGACCAAAATTTACACTTGCTGGTAACGTTAGGGGAATGTTCCGTGTTTGCTGGGCTAACTTATGTTTAGCGCACCCGATTAGGCCTTTTCATTGTGTAATCGATTGCGTCATGTCGATCAAAGCAGCCGCAAAGTTCAGATGCGATTTTTGGTTAACAAAAGATTAAACAGCGTTTTCGAGGCTTTGATAATTTATCTGAGTAAAGCTAGAGTAAAACAAGGCGTTAATGTAGTCGATGACAGAAAGCATTAGCCTCAGATGTTGAATAGACAGGAAACGTTAATGACCAATCAAAATAACACTGATAAATAAAATATTACGTGCAATATGTAAGAA
The DNA here is from genome assembly GCA_000328365.1 of Capitella teleta. NCBI lineage: Eukaryota > Metazoa > Annelida > Polychaeta > Capitellidae > Capitella > Capitella teleta. The sequence goes on along the minus strand of KB293578.1, from coordinate 2,510 downwards.
GAACGGAACTGGACAAATTGTGACGCCGCACGGCGAAGTGAGTCGCTTGTCACAAAAACAAATTGTCAACTTATCGGTTTCATGTAGGCAAAGTTACAGCCATTAGTCGATGATTAGACTAGTAACAGTGGGAGTGACGAAGAGTCAGTAAATTTAAAGCCGAGAATAAAAGAGTCAATCCGAAAGGCGCTCCGTTGCCATGGCGACGCATCAGGAATCATATTTCATGTAATAGTATTTATATATCAGCATTTGCGATAAGCAACACATTTCAGTGTGCGGCGTCACAATTATAAGCTTATAGGCGAAAAAATTCTCGAAAAAATATGAGATAGAGATTCATGATATTAAAATTCTAAATGGCGAAATTCAAATTTCCTCTCACAATATTTGTAAAATATGAGGTCAGTGTTTCTCACCTTGATAGTAAATGAAGAGAGCTGCTACTTTGATGAAAGATCGAGACGTCGATGGTTGAATTTACCAAGAAGCTGAGTCATATACATAATTACTGCAATGGTGTAATGGGGAAGATAACGCCTCAGCAAGAACCTAGCTGTAGTGTGTGCTGCAAATTCTTATGCAATAATACTTCTTGATACTTCTTGAATTTTTTGGGAAATGACGATGAATGAAATAAAATTGGTGATGTTGTTCTCAATTTGAATTTAGAATTTGTGATTTGATATATTTTTTTTTTTTTTTTTTTTTTTTTTTTCTTATCTGCTTATATTTCTGAATCAGTAAAGCGCCAGGTTCATGTTTATTCTTTGGAAATGCTCTGTGCCTACACATTAAAGATATCTGAGTGTGCATGACTGTAATTGAGGTGCATAATTTTTTACAATAGAATTCACAATAAAGTGATAAATTCAGAACAAAAAAGTTTATAGTTTCATAGTTTATAGTTTCAAGATGAACACCAAGTAAAACAACTGAATTTGAAATTGCAAAAAATAAATTCACAAATAGTATTTGCAATTTAAAACGGAAATCTATAATACTATTTTAGGTGTACGATGCATGCAAAGTTGCTGTGGTTATACTTCATTATTACGAAATAAAGTTTAAAAAAAAACGACTTAAAATGATATAACAGAAAAAAAGAAAAGAATTTATGCATACATTTTAATTAAGATTATTACGAATTTAATGAAATTCTATGTATTACAAGCATTACAGGATGAAGTGAAACAGATATACAGTAAAACCCCGCTAACTCGAAAACGGATAACTCGAAGACCCCTCTTCGTCGAAGTGTTTTCAAAGTCCCGACGACTCCCCTATACTTTAGCATTACAGATTGCTCGGATTCCTCGAACCCCGCTTCGTCGAAAAACCCTGTTCCTCGAACATATTTTTCGGTCCCTTGAGCAAAATCGAATCGTATTCGTCGAAGTTTTTTTTTTTTTTTTTTTTTAGATCAAAGAACCCTTTTGCTAATTGTAATTAACGCAAGTCTGTTTACTGTTTTGGACAATCGTTTACAAACAGAGTTCGACTCGCTTGTTCAGAAATTAGCGTCTCTGTCTCAGTCTATTCATTGCGTAATCGACCGCATCGTGTCGATTAAAGCAGCCACCATGTTCAAAGGTTCAATTAGCAGCAAGCGTTCTTTTGTTCACGATGCTTGGTTAACAATAGAAGAGAGAGCATGTAGTTAATTTTCGATCGGAGTAAAACACATGAAGGCGTCTTTGATGAAGACGATTACAGAAAGCTGTATAGCCTCAGATGTTGAATAGGCGGGAAACATCAATAATAAACAAACTCTGCCCATCAGTATAAAACCCGATCATTCGTCACAACAAATTAATCATTCTGTCGACGAATCTCTGCGAGACAACTCTGCAATAATAGCGACTATCGCTATTATTGCAGACTTAAGGCCATCGCCGATAAGTTTGGATTCCCACCAAGCACCCTGTCAACTTGGATCAAAAATTCTCAGAATATTCAAGCGCATTACAGAGAGAGTGGAGGTGACAGGAAGCGAGCGAGGTTGTGTGAATACCCGGACTTGGAAGAGACGTTGATGCTGTGGTTCAAGGCGGCAAGAACAAAGAATATCCCCCTCTCTGGGCCGATTTTGTATATTTTGTAGTAAACAACGCAAACAAATCGTTTTAGTTTTTTTCATTTTTTTTTTCATGTGTTGGTAGCTTTAAAGTGTTCAAGGGTAGGTCATTACACTATCATAACGTAATTTGAGATCAATACGCTATCATAACGTCATCTCATAGATCATAACGTTACCAAAATGTTGAGAATCCGAAAACCCCGATTCGTCGAAAACCCTCTTCGTCAAAGTGTTTTCGATGGTCCCTTCAAATTCGAGTTAGTGGGGTTTTACTGTAAGTGAAATTTGGTTGAAGGTCTTCTGATTTCTCACTATAACATTCATAACGTATGATGGAAAAATGATTTACAGATCCGCGTTTCCATGCCATAGAGTTTGACCTAGATGTTTTGTAACGAAGTATTTCTGTAATCGAAAATTGATCAATTAG
>KB293569.1:384236-408260 GCA_000328365.1 Capitella teleta | reverse complement strand
TCTTGTGAGAATAAATTCGTGGCTGCGGAAGTACTCTCTTTCGGCTGAATACTATCCCATAATTCACTCAGCAGTCAGCTGATCAGTTTGATTTATATCCACGCGTAGGAACCAAAATAACATATCATGCTCCCTCTATATGCATTACTACTTCCATGGCCACTCCTTCGTGGGGTTATCGTTGAAACCCTAGCAAAATTATGTCCTCAGATAACCATAACGCTCGACATAAGGGTCTATCAATGTGGAAAGTTATACGCATAACAATTATCGTAAAAATAAGCGTGAGTTGGGCCTTGAATACAGAGAAGTGAATTTGGTACAAAATGAGATCTGAGAGTGCGTTGGGGTCAATCTTGATGCCTTTCTCTGCGTGGTTTAATGTTTTGGCAATATTAAAAGATCTGCCATCGCGAGGTACTTACCTTGCATCGTCATATTCGTTTTTTCCCTATCGGTTTTTATTTCACATGTGTCATGATGTACGTAGTAGCACCGTGTCTCCTAAAGGTTCATTTGTACGAGAGAAAGTCGAACGGAATCTTGGTGCTGGGTCATGTCCGTGTCAATGGTCAACTCGAAAGTAAGACTTGCGCTGTGACATCATGCATGCACTGCAGCTGTGACGTCACAGTGTGATTGCCTCATTCATTTGTTCTTTTGTTTTGTTTGTTCTTCGCTTGCATGTGGCTATAAGGATATAAACGCTGCACACTTTTTAATACGACCCCAAAACGCGAGAACATTCTTTTTGTGGACTGAGAAACCGGGGATCGACATAAGCCTTGCTTTTATCAAAGCCATAAGCCAACGTTCGACCATAGCTTGTATGCACAGCCCCTACCTGAATATAATTATATTGTTTTCCTCAAAACTACACGATGCTGGCGAAGATTATCGGTCATCGCATATTTTGTGGGGTATTTTGTATTTAGTTATGTTGTAACTCGAGGCTCAAAGGGTAATTACTAGTATTAAAAAGGACAATTTCATTCACCCTTAACTTTGATTTTTCGAATTGCACTCGCATTCATGACTAGACCAACTGCTGTTTCGCCTCGCGTTCATTTGCAACGGAGTCACAGACCCCTTCTTGTCAAAAGTTCATGGTTATTAGAGTTCCCGGTTTCCACCCTTTGAAACGGAGAAGGATTTGTTCGTGAGAAATGATCGATTTCGCGCGTTTATTGCACTTTTTGTTTTGCAACCCACGCATGCAGAGTTCGATGGAGTCAGTTTGAATGGCAATTTTGATTGGTTCTTTCGAGGGAATCCTTTGACACTTGCGTGGGGGGCTGTGCTTTCATTGCTTCTGGGTATAAACAGGGCAACTAGCGAGTGCAAGGGTTGGCCTGAGCTGAATGCTTGGAAATGCATTGTGACGGCTGACTACCCAAGTTCAAGGAATTATTTTATAACTATAAAAGAACCTCTGCTCATTTTGAAACCTATTTAAATAAATTTTTTACCTTAAGAATGTGGATAATTTTAAAATTATCTGTGCCATGTGAAAATAATTTAAGACCAATTAAAATGTTAAAATAATAATTTCCTGTCCAGACAGAATAGACTGAAATCCGAATAGTGTGTGATGTTTTTTACCATTAGTACTGAACGAAAAATTCTTTTGTGACTCCAATTTATAATAGCAATAATTATCATCGATACAATAATTACAATAATTACCACCTGAAATCGACCTCAATGAGAAGTGAGATGATGAGTCATGTCGTTATTTTCTGGCGGTGGAGTATTGTGTGTGGTTCATGTTTTGATGGGCATGGAAAAATCCAAATAATATATACTCACATGCCAGTAATATAATTATGCAAAACGATTGAAAAGTTATGATAGTAAATTAACAAGTAACAGTATCCTTTTTTTTTCTTTTTTTTTTAAATATGTTTTATTGTAGGCTACCTGTTACCTTGTTGACAATCGCATTCGAACACGTCTGCAAGCTAGAAATGCGGTTTTATAAATTTGAATATATTATTACTACAATTATTATTATTACATGATGAAAATGGGCTCACTCAAAAGAGTCAAACCACTTACCTTTTAGAGTGTCGTGGTTAGACTTGAATCGTACAAGGGGCACCGGAAGGGGCATTGGATATTCTAGACCATTGGCATCAGCATAGCCAAGAGGTCAATTAATCACTTTACATCATTTATTTCTGGCCGGGGGAGATTAGAAATTGCGAGTATTGTCACGTAGAAGACAATCTCTTTGGGTTTAAATGCAACAGCTTGTGATTACCTTCGCTATGAGGCGAAGAAGAGAGCAGTAGAGAATATCAATAATGGTGGCATGTTATTAAGTGTGCGTCACATACAGTATGACTTAATTACGCCATGTTTGATCTATATGTAATATCTCATATAATATTATCTCAGCTTTGATGAATCGTTCTCAATTATTATTTCCAGAGCAAAAGTTGAGTTCCTTAACGATGTGTGTAATAATGTCACACAAAACATTTCAATCACACATGCGAGGGTAACTCAGAAAGTTTTTGGATTCATGCGCCACGGGTGCGTTTTAAGGTGGAGTATGCAAAGGTAAACCTACATTGCCAAGGTATATTCAGTCTAACACAGACCCCGCATTAGGGAAGACACTGTGGGTGACAGGTGAGCACCGAGGCACACCCTCTTCCATACGCCCTCTCCTGGCATCTGCAGCACATGTGTCATTTGAGACACCTTACGATCCGCTCTTGACTCTAATTGAAGATCTCTTTGCCTTTGATGCAGCTACCAGAGACCTTCTGAAAGCGAGATGGACCTTGCGAATTAAATCACGTTCCATGTCGTTTGAGCTGATACTAGCGTCAGAAACAACATTTATAAACAACATGACCTTCACCACCGCTCTTGAGATCTGTCCTTAACTCTTCGCCTGCCAATTATTTATCGTGGCTCTCCGACCCACAGATCGATGGCCTAATAGCTTATACATTATGCAGTGTATAGCAGTTATGCGGAATGGATATGAAACAAATTAGGTGGTTGAGCAACCGATATAAGTTAATATCGTCATGAGTAAGACATTCCGTGTCAGGATCATGATCATTGATTGTTTTGCAATAATTGGTCTTTTTTTAATGTATCAATACCGCACCAAAAATAACATTGAGTTGACATGATGCGTAGCAGTTAACGCCATATTGTAACACACAGAAAATATATTTTGCCAGATCATCACTGAATAATGATTCGGTCGAGCTAGAAAACCTCATTTGCAAATTCCCAGATAACTTAATTGGCAAGTTTTCTTCCGTCTTTCCCAGAAGCAACGTCCCGTTCTTTGCTGAAAAACCTCTGATTACACGTGTAGATGCTAATCGAATTTCCTTTGTTCTGATTCGTTGCAACACAATTCGACTCAGCGAAAACGCATGTTCGCACACGCACAGCATCAGCATCATTCGTGTCATTGACCCGTGAGTGATTTTTATTGTGATACGCATGCCTTGCTTATTATGCGAAATTAACATACCTCAATTCAGATTGAGATCGACAGGCTCTGGATTCGAGTGCAGCAATACTATAGGCGACTTCCTTATAGATAGGCATTGACGCCAGGCTACCGTCTGCGAGATTTTGACTGAACGCCTCTCAGTCAGAAGCTCGCCCAACAAAGCGATGACACAAATCCGTCCGAGTCTATAGATAGAATGCATACACGCTTTCTACTATAGTACGTCGCTGAATCTTTCAGTGTAAAGTAATACTAAAAGTCCCCCAATTAAGTAACTGCTATACTTAAAATATAAGATAAAAGAGATATGCTTTATCGTTAAATGTGGGAAAACTGAAATCCATTACGCATACTAGCAATACTCCAATACTCCATCTTCTAAGCCCAACGGTATATAATCAGCATCTCATTTAAAGGTAGCACAAGGTAATGCAATATATTATGATAAGCACTCACACCACTCGATCCCATTATTGGACTTATTTCTCACTCGTAAGATTTGCTTTCGTTTTAACTGAAAAGTAATGATAAATCCAATACATGCCTTATCTACAAGACTAATGCATACTAATAAATGGATGTGGCATTCTCTCATGCCTCTGGCCGTAAATACACGAGCAACACCATGCCCTGTGTGAACACTGCTCACGAATGGGGTATTAAGACCGACCCATTAGCTGCAACGGTAGAAAGCAGTACGTGACATCAGGCATCAACCACCGACGTCAGCAGAACAACCAGACTTGACATTTGCAAATACTAATGCCATTAGTGATTAGTGCAGACTGCGAGAACGCCAGTCTATGGAATGTTGGTCGAGAGTCAGGGACCTTTTATACGTTAGGTATTCGGTTCCATGCACGACAATTAAGGTAATCACTCGGATTTCATTTGACCAGAAGCATCCCGATGCAATGGGTTATCATGGGGTGCTAAGTAGTAAGATCATCCTGTTTACCTGTGCACGCTACTTCTACTAAGAACTGATGTTTCGTTGATTGGAAATGTTAATCCAAAACTGCAAATGGGAAATGTTAATCCAAAACTGCAAATGGGAAATGTTAATCCAAAACTGCAAATGGGAAATGTTAATCCAAAACTGCAGTTATAGTATCAACCTACGGAGCCGAGCCACATCGACATCGCAACATTAATAAACCTTCTGCAATGAGTTCCTAAAGAGAAGAGATTCAGTAGTATGTCTACGATGTACGTTCGTGTGCGTTAGCCTTCACTGTTAGTACAGAACGTAAGTTTATGGATGTTCACACGTACGGGTATTCAGTCACTACTGATGCTGATGACAACATGATAGCTTCAGGTCAATCAGGCTTGCATGGCAGCCCTCGTTTGGCGTGGGTTTCGGCAAGTTATCATTATTAGTTCAGCCTTTATTATCCCTGGGCTCAGTTCCCCCCACAAATTGAGCGTCGCTTCTTGTCGCTTCATTTATGCTACGCAATCGCGGTCACTGACCCCGGATGACCTTTGAAGAAACGCAGGCGCTGATTGTGTCGAGTTCATACGGGTATTCGGATTGGTGAATAAGAATACAAAATAATCATCTTTCAAACTTTGTGATTAGCCATGGCTGGTGGTCTGATGGTTCGTGAATAAAATGTATGTTTGAGCAGCCGGAAGCGAGTCAAGACCCCCTCGCGGCTCTTCTTTTAGAGCTAAGTATATTTCAATCTGATTTGCTTTCCCTGGATGCCTGTGAAAAGAATCACCAGCCGGATGACCGCTACAAGGTTAACCATTTTTTATTTTAATCAAAGTCCATTATGTGTGTCAAACCAGCTCGATATAATATATGATATGGCAACAGTAAGGCGTTTTGGACTGTTCTGAGTGCGACAGAAATGTAGAGGACTGATCGAAAGTGAGAAAGTGATGATTAAATTTCTGGCACAATTGATCATAATGAAGGGCAAGTAGTATACATTGTCAGCTAAGTACAAAAGTCTTGTCAAGAAACCCCTTGGTTGCAATCAACGATCACTCTTGGAATATTGCCAAATACAGAAATTTGGCGCTATCATCTTGCAAGGCTGTAGTAACATGCACTACCGTTGATGATTGTCGTTTCGTATTACCATCTGGAGTCATTACTGCAGGTGTCGTCATAGTGATGCAACGCCGCAATCAAGGTAAATGTATTGCTTATCGGTGGTGTTTGCAACTTCTGAGCAAATTTCCACTGCTGGTTACTAAATGTATAATTTTTGACAAGACATTTTATTTGCAATTGGTGTCAAATTGTGTTTTACATTCTCTTAATCTCATCATGCCATGTTTCACATTGCGTTCCAATCTAATAAAGCCATGATTTACATTCTGTTCCAAATTCATCATAGCATCTTTTACATTCTAGTTCAATCTCATCATGTCATATGTTACATTATGTTTTAATGTCAGCATGCCAATGCTTGATAAATAAAGTAAAGTCCCACCATGTACAGGAACAGCATGATTTCCATCCCTCTGTTCAATAGCTCATAAGTGCTATCTTGAAAATCCTAATGAAATCTCTTTTCCCTTCGTTCAGTTTCAATTCATGCACTGCCACCCATTCTATATTATCTGTTTAATGCAATGTTTGTGCTTATGTTTTGAGTCCTTAAAAGCGTTGAAGTCACAGTCTGAAATCTGACGAACACTTTATCATCACAGAGCGTGGTAATTTTACCCAGCTGAACACCATTGTAAAATTCACCCTGGAATTACAAATGAATCGAAATTCGCATATAAGTAGAGCCTGAGCAAATCGGGGTCTTGGACGCCATTTACGAACAAATGTTATACTTAATCATACACCTGGATTATGGTTTTGAATTTAAAGTGAGCAAGTGATAAGATTTGTTAGTGAATTTTAAAGTGTAGTGATGCAGTCTACTTGTTTAGGCTCTTCTGATCTCCAATTCAAGCATTTAAAACGGGACCGCCTACACTCTATTGCCAATAGGGAAGGGTTATATTTCACAGGGTATGAATTTATTCATGAACTATATAGCTGTGCAAATCTCTTTAAAGCCCGATGCCGCCAGTGGCAGGTGCCATTCCTTCTCTCTCCCAGACACCCCTACTCTCGATTTCTCAGCCAGACGTGGTGTCAGGACGCAGGTGTCATGAGAGACACCTTACGATGCGCTCTCGAGTCTAATTGAAGATTTCTCTGCCTTTGAGGCTGAAGTGGGAGACCCTTTGAAAGTCAATCAAGTCAAATCAAATTCCATGTCGTCGTCAGAAGGCAAGGTCGTGAAAGAAGAAGCTGCCAACAACATGTCATGACTGTCTCTCTGTCCGGTTCTATGCTTCGCTCGTTTAATTAATGGCCAGGAATAAGATCACATCATAACATACAGGGCTTTTGTGTGAAACCCCTGGAATGTTCAGAGCAGTTTTGAGTCCTTCCTTAAGCTCCCTCTCTCTCAAATAACGAACTTCCATAACCTTCCTGTATTTTTGTTTTTGTTTTGTCTCGTGTGTGTGTGTTTTTTTTTTTTTTGTTTTTTTTTTGTTTGTTTTTTTTTGTTTTTTTTTCACAACGAAAGTCGTAGCTTCCAGGCACTAGTGGTACGGTGTGCTTTTTTATTTTTATTTTTGCGGTTTATATTCAGTTTCCTTTATTCTAATCAGTTGCAACACGATGCTTCGCCGACCTCATGTGATACCTGACAAATAATCCAATTTCTATGCTATCAATCTAGCATAGCTGAACAGTGTGTCCCCTGTTTTATCCTGCTGTCTAATCTGCATAATGCCTAATGCATATGCATGTAATATGACTATATTCCTAGTGCCTCTGCAACATAAAAAAAATCAAATTTTGAACACCTTCAGTTAATTCAAATCAGTTACACTTCACTTCAGTAATTTTGATAAGATACATTGTTTGCCTCTGTGTGTATTACAGACAAGAAACGTATTACCGAGTTTCCCAATAAAACATGTCCACATCCTAGATTATCAGGTTGGAAACATGAGAGCATCCGATTCCATCCTGTCACCTGTTTGCCCTTTCGAAAATTTCCAGACCACATACTTCTTTTCCAGCCGCTCTGCTTACCCGATACAGTCACTGTCTTTGAGATAGGTGACTGTCAGGATCAGAATGAAATTAATGGCATCCATGATTGTATACGTCTACGATGTGCGACATGGTGTGTAATGGGATTCCCTCAAAAGAAAATCATGATGTAAATCTCGCCTGAAGATGACTTCCTGAAACAACTGCGGAAATGCACATTGAGTGCAGACGAGGAGGAGATCATTAAGTGATAATGATCGCCATTGCAGAAACCGTGGAAGTAGTAGTAAATATAGACCAATTATTGCCGTGGAGTCCCAGGCACGCAGCTGAATGATTGTGAAGAGGCGTTTCCATCTCTTCAATTATTAAAGTAGTGCTCTACTTAACATCAAATCATATGATATGATAATACAGTGGATCTCTTTGCACCCAATGGTTTGCATTGTGTCTTGAGAGAAGAAAGGGGCCAAACCATTAGGCATTATTTGAATATTTAATCATACATGACATGAACTATTGAATGGGTAATAACTGAAATTTATGCTAGTTGCACTCTGTCACAAATCGCGTTTAACGGTATGCTGACCATAATTTGAAGTAGGTGGATGGCGCAATGCGTGGTGTGAAATGTATGGTTTTCTGATGGAGGGAGATGGACATGGCCTTCTCCTCAAGAGTCTTTGACATGAGGAATGTTTGCTACCAAACGTATTGCAGATCTGCAATCAGCCTTTCAGGGTAAATATGTGTAAGCATCGGCTTGAACAGGATTACATGGCATTGCATATAATATTGCAGCAATTGTGAACGCAATATATTGGAATACGTATTCAATCACATTACAAGATTAATTTTTTCGTATTATAATTTTATTATATTCTATCTGGCCATAATTAAAAAGGTCTAAAGGGCTGTTTAACCACTTCCAGGAGGGATCTACAAACGGGACAGGGCGATCTGAAAGGCTGTTTCCATTGGACTTTATCATGTTAATAAACTTATAGGAAAACGCGCGCCGTGCGCGTTGGTCTCGGTAACCAACCCTTTACTCTGTGTGACCTATCGTTTCTTTGATACTCAAATGGCAGCCCTTGCTATCAGTGCAATGTCGTTTCCTTTCATCAGCCTTCAAAGCCGATTCATTGACGCTGCTAGTGGAGTTAGAAGAGTATCAAATTATCTATTCCAAACAAGAGCCCGATGGTTGATTGGTACTAAATCCATAAGTCTCGTGGAAATTAATCAGTTGACCACAAGAGTTGCCATTTGTTCCAATGTCACGTGTGAGTGGGGTCGTCCCCTCTCAATAGCACACCATCATAATCCTCTAATACATGCAGTCTCCCACGAATTTCCTCGGCGTATTTTGCTCTGATAATCTGCATCACATGTCTCTGCTTATTTAAATTACAATAAATTCACACGCATCGTTCATTCTCATCCGTTGCCTACTGCCTACTCCAAGAACAAGGTCGCGATGCTGGCCAATTAGACTGGGGAAGTGTGCCCACCTCAGGAATGCGACAGCAAAAAAAAGAAGCCCTCTGGTGCCATCTATTTGATTAATTATACAGTGTCAATGACCAAGGTTGGTGTGTGATTCAAATGGCTAAATGCTATGAAATCTCTGTAATTGAAAGTTGCTTTCCGTGTTGGCTGCTTGCATATCAGCAGATGACTTAAGCTCACACCGTCCTCCATTTTCTGCAATACATAATTATATGTTCTGGAGTGAAATTTCAAAATTTTATCACATTTATGATTGATGAGAGGGGAAAGAAATCGGGATCAATTGGAAAATCTTAATTCTTCTCAGGTTTGTTTTTTATTTCATCAGATTCAACGACCATTCGAAGTCCGACACACATGAGTCTTGATATGACAAAGCTCTGGGAGAAGGTTAGCAAAATAATTAAATTACTAGCGACTACAAAATGACATCGACAAGGATCTCAGCATGCATCTTGAGATAAGTATGTGTTATTTCATTCTGAGTCTACAGAGCTGTGTCCCCAGGATATTCCTTTCAAGGGGCGGAGTCCAAGGGCAAGAGGGACGGAGGCATCGGTTTTATCGGGCGATCTGACATGATTACCCAGACTCAGCAACACGAGTTCATTACATTCGAGGCTTCCACAATCAGGATTCGCGCGCAGAAATGTGCCTCCGTTACTCTCATCTATAGACCTCCTTCTTCAAAGAGCAATGGATACACGACAGGCTCATTTCTGAAAGAGATGGAGACACTCTTCGTTCAGCTCAGTACCGACTCTATCAGTGATATATGGATCATTGGAGAATTCAATTTCCATTATAGAAAAGACAATGACAGTGCTTATCTCGCATTTAAAGAACTGATACAGATGCTGAGTTTATCACAACTCGTAACTAATCCTACCCATAGAGGTGGAAACATACTGGACCTTGTCATAACGTCCGCTGAAGAAAGAATCACTGCATTACAGGTATACAGCTGTGACATATCAGACCATGCACTGGTCACTTTCAGCATTGACCTCAATCCCGTGAAGCAATCACATCCTCCATGCAAATTCCACCAGCTGAAGAGAATAAACAGGCAGTCTTTCTGCGGCGAAGACCTCCGCTCTGCACTTAGTGAATTACCAATCCTTTTGAACTGACCTTAACGAGAGTGTGATTGCATTAAACCAAGTTGTATCAGAGACACTTGAACTGCATGCTTCAATGAAGACTGCCAAACGGAAGGAGAGTACAAGAAAAAACTGGTATGATGACGAGATTCACGAGGAGAGAAGAAAGCGACGCCAAATGGAGCGAAAATACAGGAAGACTCACCTAAAGGTGCATAAACACATGTGGAATGAGCAATGCCAGAGAGTGGTCACACTGATCAACCAGAAAAAAGTTGAGTACCACAATGGTCGACAACAAACAGCTGATAGCAGAGATGTCTTCAAGATCCTGAATACACTACTCACCACTGAGAACTCTATACCTATTCCGACACACTCCTCTGAAAAAGACCTGGCTGAGCGCTTCTCTGAATTCTTCTCGAATAAGATCAAGAAAATAAGATCGGAGTTAGATCAATTGATTGATCAAGGGGTCGCTCTGATGAGTCCTTCGTATCCATCACATCTTACTGAATTCCGAATGCTGTCGGAAATTGTGTCACTGAACTGTTGCAGAGAAGTAAATCCAAGACCTGCCCACTCGACCCAGCACCAGTTTTCCTTCTGAAGAACGAGGGTTTTCTGAAAATCCTTCTTCCCACTTTCACCACTCTCATAAACGAGTCACTGAGTACAGGTGTTGTTACCGAAGTCTTCGCAGTCTCCCTCGTCACTCCTCGCCTGAAAAACAAGGGCTGGATCCAGAAAAGTTTAATACCTATCGCCCAGTCTCCAACCTTCCTTTTCTGGGTAAGATTCTCGAACGGGCAGTAATATGTCAACTAAATGCGTAACTGAAAGCGAATAATCTGTTTGATCCATTCCACTCTGCTTATAGAAAACAGCACAGCACTGAGACGGCCCTCATCAAAGTGAAAACTGACATTGACATCATACTGGATAGTGGAGATGCAGTCATCCTGGTGCTATTAGATTTAAGCGCTGCCTTTAATACCATAGGTCATGGGATTCTCGTGCATCGTCTTCAAGAGATCTTCGGCGTCAGAGGCACAGCCTCTCACTGTCCATTGGAGTGCCACCGGGATCAGTCCTTGGACCCATCCTCTTTGGCCTATACATTCAACCTCTGATGTCTGTCATCGCTTGTCATGGAATATGTCGTCATGGGTACCCTGATGACACGCAATTGCACTGTCGGATTCCTGTGAGAAATTCAACTTGGGTGGAGGCAGCACTACAGAAAATGGATGAGTGCATTGAAGATGTCTGCTCATGAATGATTAAGAGTAAGCTGAAAATCAATGACGCAAAAACTGAACTGATACTGATCAGCAGTAAACAAGGGAAAAACAAATTACGAATGACATTAAATTAACAGTGGGCTCCAGTGTCATCCAGCCGTCTGCCACAGTGCGCAACCTGGGAGTACATTTCGACGCTGAAATGTCAATGAAGCATCACGTAGCTGAAACAAAGAAAAAGGGCATAATACCACATCAATAATAACACCCGTATTGCGTGAACTACACCGGCTCCCCGTCCAACTCCGAATTGATTTTAAAGTTTTATGTTATATTCATGCGCATCTATCTATTTATTGTGACTCAGTACCATCCTAGCTATTTGAAAAATTGTATAACTTTTTACCAACTAAATACATTTTTAAGATCAACTAATGATAAATTGACACTTGTTTTTAACCCTTACAAATCCCCCAGCGGACTGAAATGTTTTAATCATCGTAGTTTTAAACTGTGGAATTCGCTTCCACTCTATATTAGATCAGCAAAACACGGATCAGTTTGTGTCATTTCTTTTGGTTCCAATACAAAATAACAAGGTGCATATCAGGCGGATCGGAATATGAAGTTAACCATACCACACAATTGTGATATGACCTAAAGAGTTAATCATGAGGTCAGTAATAAAAGTCGCTGCTGCCGATCGCTCGGGGCAGTTGCGACTCGATCATCGTGTTGTGGGTTATGTCTCCTGGCCGAACAGAACAACAATATCATCAATACCCACCTCTCGTTTCATCGACCAGAGAGCACAATAATTTTATCAGCTGCGTGAAGCAGGAGTAAGAGACCAAACGGGCCCCAATTACCAGGCAAAAGCCATCATTCAGATATAATGAAGATGGATCGAGCAGAGGATCTCGTCTGGATCCATGCGTACACTCAGTCCATTCATCTGCGAAGGAGGAGCGCACAGATCACCCTCTTCAATAGAGCACACAGCGGTACCACCATTTCCACATTAACAGAGGCTTCATTAGTATATGCATGAAAGCAGCGAGAAAGGTGTTTGTTTTTGCCTATACACGCTGTAGCCTCCGAAGAGCATTGTTCAGCTGAGAGAGAGAGAGAGAGAGGAAAAAAAGCAATCCAATATCAAATCGCACCACCGATGAAATCGCTAAATGAATAACAAGAAAAAAGAAGCCACCGTGTATTTGTTTTTTGGTTTTTTGGTTTGTTTTTTTTTACACCATGGATAAACTTGATGAACCATAAGTGCAAAATCAATGCTAATTTCGACCGAATTAGTACTCAGATTACACCAGTGTCGATTATTTATCTTGGATATCAATATCATAGCCTGACGACAATGCATTAGATGTACGTATAGACCGGTAACATACCAAGATCAGCAACCTATTCTGTGTGACGTATACAAGATGCCAAAATGTCCAAAATGATCGGTTAAGCATTAAACTTGACCGTCGTGGCAGAGCAATGCTTGTACATATCAATCAGGCATCAGCCATCCGTTCCCAAAATGAGCTGCTTCGTTGTCAGAAGCATTGGGTGTGTGTCGCTGATCCTCATTTTTCCTTTTGGGGTTTGATGCTTTGATTCTGGCTCAGTTCTCACAAGAAGGACACACACACCGGTTGCATTGGCGTGGGATGAATGGGTGGAAACGAAGCAAAAACAGGGAGTGACGAAGCACTCTGAGGTTTGCATAAAACATCAGCATAAAAATAGATCACATGCTATAATTGAATTATTCCACTGACTTCACATTTTTATGATCCTATTGCTGTAGAGACACGACGTTCGCGTACATTATGGTTGGTGTGCATAACTGTACATTATCTGCACTTGTTTGTGATGTTAGAGCTTTTTACCACTACAACTTAAATGTCAAAGAATCATGCAATGATTCATGCATCAACATAGATCTCCATCGCAATATGTGCCCATATCTCTTCACATGCTTATGTTCCGTGTTCATATGTGTTTTTGCATAGTTGTTCTATCTTATCAGCCCAAGTGATTGATTGATTTGACCTTGCAGTCAGTTTGCTAAGCCAGGCACACGTGCCGATCAACCATAAATCGCTACCCAACCAAGCAATACTATCCAGTAATTATGCCACTCTATGAGTCTCAGCATGATTCTCCAGCGTGATTAAAAAGTGTGTAATTTATTCAATCTTTGCATGCGCACAGAATCAAATCTGAATAATCACATTTTTGCTGATTTGCTCCACTGAGACTCGAGCATGATGTGATTTCGTAAACGCCCAGTCGATTGGTGCATTATATATAGCAACGACGGCGCTGATTGGCTCTGCTTAGTTAATCGAATTTCGGATCACAAAATTTGCAAAACGACAACTACGTACTTGGCTCCGGTCGAAAAGGACAATATTATGGTACATGTATAATATGATGATAATAAAAATTTTATTGTATAAAGCGCATTTTTTAGTTTCTAATAAAATAGAAAAAAAACCGCATGTAATATTATCTTTCAACGACAGTAATATAATTATATACCTATCATATATTTATTGTAGATATACATGTATATGTGAATTACCGACGTTGTCTCACAACTTCCACCAATGAATTATTAGTTACGTACTAACACAACCCGTCTCGCTCACATAATGGCTAACAAGATGATTGCTAAGGTAAGCAGAGTTACAATGGTACATGCATACGCATGGATTGCAGTCTCCAATCAGCTTACAACAATTACAGGGTCTTGAGAATATTGTGACTTGATGACAAGAAATGTGATTATGAAATACTGTCAGACAACCACATACCATTAAATGAAACCCAGAAAAAAAGAACAGATATTGCATTCTATTGCCGAATAATAAGGCACATTTTTGATGTATCGAAACTTTACAGCTAGTCAAAGATTAAGCCTATCCAATGCCGCATAAATATGCGGCATATGGTCTGCCATACAAAGCTCGCCTATCCTTATGAAAATTCGCTTTTCAGCAACAATGATATTACAATGACCTCATTATGTTCACATAAATACATCACAAAACATCCATACTAATCATATCTCACCTCACTAGTAGTTGACTTCACATTAAATTGCACGATTTCAACATTTCATACGACGCTGGCCTGATTTCAAGAAAGGCGCGAAATTTGAATCCGAGCGACGCGCTGCTAGCGGATTATGGCTAGGCTTCATTGGACGATTAAGTAAGGCATTGTTCTCGCACTATTCTTCTGTTTGAGTGTGCTCTTGTTTTGATTGTATCACTGATGTTTATTTCTGAAAATCAAAACAAAGCTAAGAGTTCTCAGCTGCGAGTATTTTCCTTAGTAACAGTAGGGCGCTGCATGGTGATATGAAAGGCTTCAGCAGATAATCTAAAACCCGGATCGGTTTTTGTTGCATGGCCTTTGCAAAATTGCAGCCCCAGCATGGACGTTGTTATTTTTGTCGGATTATTTTCATGAATATTGTAAAGTAATTTTAAATTAATTGCAATCTGTTTTTTATCTATAGTTAATCCACGAGAACTTGGCTGAACGTTTTATTACGTCTCCAGAAAAATCCAGTCTTATTGCAATATATTATGTTTTATACATTTGCATACCGCATGCCTTTCTATAGTACCGTTAGGGTCTTCAAAGTACGCCAACACCATCACAGATGCCATCCGCCCTCTCATCTCTTGTTTCAGAAACACGCATGGTCTTTCAGCTGGGACTCAGGTGTCAGTAGCAAAATGTTACGATGCCCTCTCTGATAAAATCTAAAGCCCATCTGCCTCTGGTGTCACACCGGAAGAGCTCTTAAAATACAATCATGCTTTTCCATTAACACAGAATTCCGTGTTTTTTGAGAGGGAGATCGGGTCATTCAAAAATTAAAGCCATGGCTTCCGATGCCTCAGCGTCACAGTCACTCCACTTTAATTTATACAGAGTGGGCCAAAAGTACATCTACTGTCTGATGTTAAAAAACAAAACTTATACTTTGGCTAAAATTAACAATTATTCCACTCACAAAATCACTACCTGGTATAGATTGATTAACTTATTCTGCGCCCGTTTATGCAAATAAAGAAATCAAATATAAAGTCGATTTTGAATGAGGGAGGAACATTTAATGCGAGTGTTGTGTGATCGCGAAGAGAGTTGAATCAGATGAGCTCCTGAACGAGCTTTGTGGAATGTTATCCGTTGCATGGTGCTTCAACACAAACCATTAGCTTTGTTTTGATTTTCAGAAATAAACATCAGTGATACAATCAAAACAACAGCACGCTTAAACAGAAGAATAGTGCGAGAGCGTCCAATGAAGATTAGCCATGCTCCGTGGCTCTGTTTACATGTTCACGCAATATAAGTCAATACATAGCTGATGTGTTTTTTATTTTTTTATTTTAGTACTTTTAAATGTTTCGTTTTTACATGTATTACATAGAATACCTTTGGTCCACTCTGTATATACCACAAATAAAGACATATTGAAGACACACTCATCGTTCATTAGGGAGCTCCTCCGATGAATAGCGGTCACTTCATGTATCCAGAGATGTTGGTCATTCCTTGGTCAGCCCAAAAGGCTGCCTATACTACACGGACTGGATTGCAATGCTGGCCAATTAGATGAGAAATGTGTATCCTTCCCTGGGCACGCGAAATAATACACTAGATTTAGGGCATCGTTCCTGAAAAGTATCCGTCTCGAACCCCGTCACCTAATTTCAATTTTAGAGGAACTCGCCGACGAGATCGATTTGAAATTCTTAGAAATTTTGTTTTTTTTTCACCAGACAAAGCATTAACTTTTAATTCATTTCCCTCTTCATTATCTATGTTGATACCATTGTCCATCGTTTTATAAAACATTTTCTTTTTGTGTGTTTGCCAGCTTGAGATAACGAATAAACAGTTGAATCAGACCCGAGTCAACCTGATACTTGTGCATGTACATTGCAAATACTACATTCAATCCTTTTAATGCGGTGCGTACATGTTATCAGAATAATGGTATCCTCAGGGTTTAACCTCACTGAGGGGGCTTAGCTGCTTTATGTATGTGTAGTCAAGCATTGTATATGGATGGAGCCAAGTTATATAATACCTGATAGAAATATGATTACCCAGCATTCACATTGCCTGGGTTGATATACCTCCCTTTGCTTCAAATCGGCATTAAATCCTCCTTGCCTGAATGACGTACATCAGCCCTGTGGCTGAGTACAGTCAGAAGGTGTTGCCAGGGTCATTCAGGTCTATTTGTACTTAATCATACTTTTCAATGTTCACCATGCGTTTAAGTTAGTGCAAACTAATCATCTTTTGCAATTTGCAAACAGCAAATTAATTTTCATTATTTGTGAAGCTTATTAGACATGCAACACTTTTATTACTACTCTTGCTGATGTTATAAAAAGGCTCTTTTCTCTAAAACCGCGTAATGTACCCCTATAATATAATCATTTATAGTTACAGTAACCTCTTATCTTGACAATTATAACTTTTATTTTGGTTGTTTTCTTCAAATAATTTGATAATTACGAAAACACGACACAACGTCGTAAATCGCTTTAATTTTAACACTTTTATGTTATTCTTTTATCGCGTTCTAAACCTCTAGAATTAAGATAACATGTATTCTAGTTAATTTTAAATGTGGTATATAGCCCGTTTATAGAGAAAAAAACATTTTTGTAACAAATTACGCAAGTTAAAAAATCCTCATTACTTGTAAATATACTTTTGAAACACCCTGTATAATGGTTCAACTTGATAACCCAAAGAGAAAAGCGTGTCTTTTCAATAATGTTTTTTTTTTTTTTTTTTTTTTTTTTTCGTTTTTACTAATCCGTTTTTGCAATTCCTCTATTTTAGGGCCAATTATTTTTCTTCTGTTTATTAATGATATATATGCCCAGAGTTGTTACATCATCTTGTATTGCTTTGTTTGTTGATGATTCTAAAGTTTTTATGTCTGTCAATTCGCGTCATGATTGCGAGCTTCTACTGAACGACTTAAACGAGCTTTTTACTTGGAGCAAAACAAGGGCATGCTCTTTAATCCGTCCAAGTGTACAATTTTAAAACAACTCGATCTTGCACTCCTGTAAATTTTAATTACAATCTCGATGGAAATATTTTAGAGCGTGTTGGCGAATTTGAAAGATCTTTTTACTTGTTTTCAATCACAATATTTCTTTTATCTCCCACTTTGATTTGCTCGTTACTAAATGCAATCGTGTATGTGGCCTAATAAAGCTCCTCAGAAGATTAAACTTCAACTTTTTAAATCTCTAGCATGCTCCATTTTAGAGTACGTACAGTGTGCTTGTATGGCCACACACAACAAAGAGAAATATACACTCAATTGAATCTGTGCTGAGGTCAAGGACCAAATATATTTGTAGTAATTTTAATGAAATGTCATATTCTAGTTGATTGAAAGAACTGCATATTTTACCTCTATCTTATCACAGAGAAGTCACTAATATTATTACCCTCGGCCATTAAAGCTTCGTTTTTTTGATCGAATTTGTCACCTATGGAATATTTTACCAATCACTTTTACAAAATCACCTATTGTATCTATGTTTAAACAACGTCTAATTGATTTTGGATCTTCATTTCGACGTTTTTAATTCTTGCACCATGATTCCATTTTACATGTGCTCTGGCTTTTATCATTTCACTCGATTCATTATTGTTGCATACATGTTTACTATTCTTCTTATTATTATTATTCTTATTATGTTTAACCATTGATGTGGATATCGTCTTATAGGCATTCACTGTTGCTCTTAATGTCATGAATTTATAAAAAAAAAAACAAGAGAAACAAAATGACACTGACAACAAGCTATAACAGACAGCTGCATAAGGGGCATATGATACTGATTGGGTTGTGCGGCTTGACCGGGAGTAGTAGCCACTTGGATCTTTTCTATATTAAAAAGTACCGGTGCTGCCGAAATAGTGTATTTCGGGCACATAGAGTTGTGTGATTCCACTGAACACGAATTAATGTTTTTGTCGTATGATGATATCTTATATTGAGTTATGCAATAAACAGAAAGGAATAATTTTCTTACATAATTTGCTCGCTCGATTCAATCAGTGACCTCCGTTCTTCTTGGCTTCTTTCAGAATCCGGGTGTCAACACCATAATTCCCTCGAAAGACGTCTCTCAAATTAACGGAGATCGAATTCTCCTGTTAGTTGATGTAGCTCTGATGGATTCCTTTTTGAATCCTATGGTTTAGCAAGATGTGCCAATAAAAGGGCTGTGTAATGAAGAACGGTTGCTTTTAAAGTACGAATATCCACGTCTGGCGGGTGCGAATTGTTTCTCTGTAAATTAATTGAATGAAGAGTCATTGCATTTGCTTTTCGTTCAATGCACCCCAATGTCACTAAAGAAATGCTTTTAATGATAGTACAATCTAGCAGCATATCTAATCCATATTGTTGCACGAGCTATACCTGTAACCCTTGTTATGAAGATCATTGTTACCGAGAACAAAACGCTTTTGTGTGAGAGTCAAGTCTCAAGAATTAAGCTCACAATGAAAAATGGTTGTAAAGATATTTCATGTACAGTACAAGAAGGTTAAATATTGGCCAAGCAAACGAATCTAAATGACCATTGGCGATGCATGACAAATAAGATTTATTTTGCATAAAGCTAACATGTAAAAAATGAGACTCCGTATGCATACAAGTAAAAGGATTGTGGGGCGAAGTTATTGCTCAAGGGGCTTACATAAAGGTGTTATTTGTGATTTAGAATTAGGTTTATGGTGAGGGTTAAAGGAGAGGTTTTGCGAGAACCTCTTTTTATCAAGCACGTAAATCATTCTGTTTTACTACTAGTGCATCCTGTGGAAGCAGATGTCTTAGTTCACTTATTGCTTGATGGATGGTAATGATCAGTGGTGAGATTGGCGAGATTGACATCGTCATTGCACAATAGCAGAAGAAGGAAAGCCAGCTTCAGGCATATTGTAACAGTTGGGGGGGGGGGGTACCCTTTAGGTTGCGAACCTGGAAACAGAGAGGTTCTGGACGCAAGGCAACGGACACGAGAAGCAGACAGTGGTAAGAGGTGGACTTTTATTCTCACACGTTCGCTTCAGGTGTAGACTCAGCACTACACAATTATCGTGTGCATGCATATATATATATAATTGTCTCGTAATGGGAATACCAAGCAGCTCGTCTGATATAAGGCGCCTGCATGGGCTAACAGTCACAGAGTTCAGTTTGTATTAACTGGGGTTTGAGCAAAAATATATTGCTTGTGATTGACCAAAAAATCTGCCCTTTACATTTGAGAGCTAAATTTGAACTCGCCATCTAGCGACCATTCTTAATATTTTTACTCTCCGGGGAGAATTTAGACTCGTCATTGGTCATTGATCAGGATATCGTGGGAAAGTCACATGCAAAACTCAACCATTGAGGAAAGAGCAAAACAGGTCATTTTGCGGAGAACTTAACGTGATCTTCTTCATGAACTGCTTAGGGTGATTGGCAGTTAGTGGGTTAAATCCAAAGACAGCATTTTCTCTGGTTATATAGAATCATAACTCTTGGAGAATGTGGCAGCTAGATCTGATCTGGAGGGTGAGGTCGGTTAGTGTCCTGAGGGGAGTTCAGTGTTTAAGGAGAACAGAGTTATGGATGGAGAGATTAAAGCAGAGTGAATGAGAATAAAAGATGTACTATAGCGTAATCTTAACACCGTCTGTCGGTGATCAGGGGGCTTTCAAACAAGCCTCCTGACTCGCAGGTCAACCAGGATCAGTGTGATGTTCACAAGTGTCCGGATTTCCCTCTTCCTCAGCCATCAAGCTCAAAGGGTGCTCGTTGTTGATGTCGAGGTCTCTATTGAACTGTTATCTTTTGAGCTTATTTACAGCCAAGTCCGTTTTTTTTTTTTTTTTTTTTTTTTTTTTTTTCAAAATAGGCGTGGTAGCTGCTCGTTTGAAGCCTTTGATGACGTTCCTGATTCGAGGGATAAATTAGGCATTGGTAAAACCGAATTTACAACATGGCCTTTTATTTATAAGGACAGTCGGTATCGAATTTAATGTGCATATCTGTGGAGAACATCTTTTGATTGTCACTCGAATCTCTTCTTCCGTTTGGGGTCTGAATATGTTCCGCTGTGCAAATCACACCTCCTCTGCGATGACTTCATTTCGGTTGAGAGCGATGTGCTGTTAGTCAGATCCATGCGAATTCGACGAATTTTAGATATAAAATAGTCACTAAAAGCTTGGGCAAGGTCTTCTTCAGGAATGTCAAATGCCATAAAGTGCTTATCTTCGGAATGTAGCAAGTCACCCACAAAATGAAAAGTTCCTTTCTCTCTGGCATTGTTTTAACTTGTCATCGAAGTATATTGCTTTGCTCTTTCGTATCAGTGATACAACATGGTTCGATTGATTTTTCAGCATTTCTTTATGCACTTCAAGCCTAGTATTCCGATATTTCTTCTCCAATCTTCTACGTTGCTTCCTAGCACCGTGAATTTCATCGTGGCGTACCATAGTTTCAGTCTGTCTCCCAAAACATGGACAAATTTTGTCGCAGCATGTTTGTCAGTAATTGCCGCTGACAGTTTTTCATATTTCAGAGCTAAAGTTTCAATGCCATCTTCCTGCCCAATCAACTTGATCGCTTCATAATCATCCATTACACGTCCACGTTCCTTAAACGATTAACTATGTCGGTAACAATATGACACGATGTAATAATTATTGAGCCCGGAGAGAGACTTGTTGAATAGCTAATCGATCACCTCTTGTCCTTCTGTCATTAAGCAGACATTCAATTTTAATTTTAGTGCCGCCATTGCCGTTTGAATGGTGTCGGACCTGCTCTTTCTATGGGAGCGTGGGTGTCCTGACTGAATGTCCAATAAGATACATGGGTGCATTATTGCAAGGATGAACGACCGCAAGGGATTGCCCAAATAATGTCAGATGTGCCACTATATATCTAACAAAATTTCTTTCAGGTCGACAAAGTATTGAATTTGTGGCATAATATTATGTCAGCGATCGGTATAAAGCAAATATTCCTTCTTATGTTAGCTGCATTGCATTTTTCCTGATGCAATATTACAACGCTTACCTACAAATTAGCAGTTAATGTTGTGTGCTCGATCTCATGTGTCCATCAAATGGCCTGCTTACAGATGTGTCCAACGCTCATTCTAACTATGACACTGATTATTCTGCTGTCCATTTCAGGTTGCATTTCAATCCTCAAAGAAAAGGAAGAAAAATGCCCCAAGCCAAGGGTATTTAATTACAAGAAACCCGATTGTATCCAATTGTCTCGGTTGCACAATGAGTCTTCACTCCATGATGTGATAACGAAATGTGTTTGTATTCACGACATGTGGAGTAAATTTAAGGACACTGAACTCTCTAGGCTGAATCCCTGTGCTCCTTTGTAGTTGAGAACACCCTTGATGCATGCATTGATGCTCAAACGCGGAACAAGATAAATAACAGCATGGCGTAATGATCAGCGCACCCACACTGACCAATTATGGGATCGCTTAATTCAGATTAATTCAGAATCAAACTCCTATCAAAACGAAACGAGACACTTTCCTTCAAGATCTTTGGAAATCCAACCCTAATACAATGTTGTCATTCTTCTATCTTACAACCGAATCCGGGCGCCTTCCCTCTGGAATCCTCGTTCATCAATGCTTGTCATTTTCTAGTCACATTCACAATTCAGTCACCATGCAAGTGCAATAAGCTCTGCTGATTAAAAAAAGATTTCTTAAACTGTGCCTTCATCACTGTCATTAATTGTCGCTACAATAGTATATCGGAGGCTGTGTCGGAAAAATTCATGGTTGAACCAAGGAAGGCGCAGTTGATGTTGATTTCTTGTGTGGTGAGTATGGAGTTCAGTATAAGAAATAAAGTTAGTCATGTAGTAAAAAGGAAGTGTTTGTGGGATGCATTTATAAAAGAGAGTAAATTCATTTTGTTTTTGAATATCGTGAGCTTTCAAAATATCAAGTTTTTTGAAAATGGGTGAGGAGTGTGCGTTAAACTTGGATTTATAAATACTTCTTACTGCCCTTTTCTGTAGTTTATAAATATCTGCGATGTCAGTACCCCAGATAAGAATGCCATAACGTTTATGGGATATGATCAAAGATTCATATGATGTATCAGTTTTAAAACAATAGATGGAATAAAGTTCTTGTTTCTGTTAAATATGCCAATTACTTTAGATATTTTGCCAGCGATTGTACGAGTATGGGATTTCCAGCTAAAGTTTTTATGCAACGTTATTCATAAATACTTAAATTCATCAACGCATTGAATTTCAATCCCATTTAATATCCGGTGAAGTGAAGTCTCTTTGTCGAGGGTGAAAAAAACATCACTTTGCTTTCACTTTCGTTTATGCACATTTTGTTAAGTACAAGCCATTGTAATATTTGTATTAATTCATTGTCCATGGGAGAACCCTAGGGTAGGGAAGAACTTACGGAGGAAGACAGGGCGGTATCGTCAGCATAATTTATCATAGAGTAGAGGGAAAAGGGGGGTTCTGAGACATTTCTTCAGAGGTCGCATAAGTGCATTCAAATAAGGCAATCAAAACTCTGAAGAATCACCAGTAACTCTAAGCTGAGTGGACTATGCAAATGATCATCAATTTCTAAGACAGTTTATGAATATGTTAATGAGCTAACCCTTACATCGATTTCTGAGACATTACTTCAGAGGTCGCATAAGTGCATTCAAATAAGGCAATCAAAACTCTGAAGAATTACCAGTAACTCTAAGCTGAGTGGACTATGCAAATGATCATCAATTTCTAAGACAGTTTATGAATATGTTAATGAGCTAACCCTTACATCGATTTCTGAGACATTACTTCAGAGGTCACATAAGTGCATTCAAATAAGGCAATCAAAACTCTGAAGAATTACCAGTAACTCTAAGCTGAGTGGACTATGCAAATGATCATCAATTTCTAAGACAGTTTATGAATATGTTAATGAGCTAACCCTTACATCGATTTCTGAGACAGTTTATGAATATGTTAATGAGCTAACTCTTACATCAATTTCTAAGACAGTTTATGAATAATATTATTATGCGAGGCACTTATGAAATACTGTCTCAGAAATACATCTACATTAATTTCAAACTGTCTCAGAAAGACATCATCAACATTAATTTCAAACTGTCTCAGAAATTCTATTAAAAAAAAAATATATAAATTTTCATAAAATTCCACAAAAATCTGTATATTGAATATAACCACGCGCTCCTGTAATACATGTGATTGCTTTGTAAAAAGACCTCGAGAAATTATTGATTTTCTACAGCGTTGAAGATCGCGCGCTGCTCTGCTGCAGTCGCTCGCTCTGTGGTCGCTTGCTCCAGCAGCGCAGCGTGACAGGTGTTTTGTGCGAGCGTGACAATTTCGTCTAAGCGTGACATGTTTTGAGGTGAAGGTCGATGTGCTCATGTGATGCGCGATGACGTTATGATGGACGTTATGATGTTTCATAAAGACACATTTCAAACTTATTATAAACTGTCTCAAAAATATACTATTAATAAAAATAATTGTGACAT
>KB293569.1:279933-380316 GCA_000328365.1 Capitella teleta | reverse complement strand
TTCGCTCTCCCAATCCATGAATTAGTGTTTACCTTATCACCCTGGGTTAACAACCAGCGCGTGTAGGCCTACAATGTCGATCGCAATTTTCTTGAATCTCGGCTTTGCGAATCTCGCAGCGCTCATGATGTGCAATTAACGGGGTTTTCTAACCCCCCCCCCCTCTCCATTCTTCCTGCTTTTGTACTCCTCCTAATAATTGTCCGGTTTCGATGCATGCGAGCATTAAAGCGGCCAACAAGCTCATTACGATCATGAAACGCAATGCACGAACCAACAACAAATGAACGAGTTCTAAAGGCTGCTTCTGGGACAAGATTTGAGTGTCTTTACTGCTTTCACAGAGCACATACGAAAAATTAACTTTCGTGCTGCTAAAAAAAAACCCCGACTATGCATAAATTCTTCCATTAAACGCATTTTGCTTTCCCGATGTTAATTCAAGAGAATCAATTTGGAATAATTCGTTGTGAAAAGGAATCTTCAGCCAAACCAAAGCGAATCCAATTTGATCAGCTCTCATCGTGTTTCGTCGTCATGTTTTCAGTGACCGAAGATGGTGGGGCAGCAAACATTTTTGGATAGACTTAAAATTCTTAAAGAGGATCCCATGATTGTTTTTGAACTAATAACGGATGATATAGGAGATGCATCCCCAAAAATATGAATACTATTCCTAGTAACATCGAATCGAGAGGTTTAGAATCTGGCTTTCTTTACCCGTTTTATTTCAGGCTGTCGTTAAAAAAAAAAAAAAAAAAAAAAATCCTATTTTTAACAATTGAAGTTATCGAGTATATGGTTAAGGCTTTGTCAGTGCAGTAATACAACGGACGACGTCTGTCAATTGAATGAATAGGGTTCAATCTAATCTGAGAGAGACAGAAGCAGGCAGGCAGACTGCTTCCAAGTAATAATAATGTGATTTGAGCGATTAAGTCGGGTACCGTTAGTGCAGAATTACACGCGCAAGATAATGAATCGTGGTGTACATGTGTAATCATTAATGAATAATTAATTAATGAATAATTAATTAATGAATAATTAATTAATGAATAATTAATTAATGAATAATTAATTAATGAATAATGATTATACATGTATACCTTGGTTGCATATGGCTCACGCAGAAGGCGGTAGGATAGCGATGTCTCACAGGCTATTTCCCTCGCCACCTTGCTCTCTCACATCTCTGATTAAAAAAAAAAATTCTTTTAAACAAAATAACGATAACAAAAGAGAGAATGCAATTGGCCTAGAGAAGAGGCGTAAGATATATCATTGGAACCTCAAACACGACCAAAGTCAAAAATTGTCACACGCCATTGTCAATGCATACTCTTTAAGAAATCAACGGCATGTTGACGGTCCGATTCTGTAACCAGACCAGTAGGATCAGCATGCAAGTGGGCGCTGGGGTGTGACCCATCTACCGCTAAGTAAAGAAAGAAACACGTAGACATGATGGTTGCATCGGTCTAGGCGTTTGACGTGTTGGGCGCTTGGTGTTTTGATTTTAGGAGAAAATATTACAATCACAACAGCAGCAAACAATTGATCACTCAGAGAACACTCTAGTTCCATAAGATGTAATCGAGGATCATCCTCAATCCTCGTTTGCATAAATGTGTCATTGGCTCACGGGGCGAAATCTAGAAGGGGTCGGTGCTCGCAGACTCTAGAAGACTGAGCGTTATGGTTGTCGTGTTTCAGAAGGAACATAAATCAAAATAACGATTTGAGAAAAGTTGAAAAGTAAAAATGCGAAGAGAACGAAAATTAGAAGATTTTGATGGGAAACGCGCATGATTTATGATTAAAATTACGGCACCAATAATTATGAAAAACATTATTAATATGGCATCAAGGATTGGGGAATGTAATGCATTTTCCCTCTCTGTATAATTAATTATATGGGGCCTGCTAATTGAAATCGTGAGAAATGAAAAACCGGGGTTTGACTCCAAAAGTGAAAAATTCACTGTTTTGATTGAGATATATATCGGCATCAATTTCCACAGTATTAAAATAGAAATGATAAAAATAGCAGCATGGCATTTTATAATAACCCTACCAAATATTTATGGGTCTTGTTTTTGTGCAGTTTTTACATTGCGAACACTATCGGAAAGGCCCAGTGTCCTTGGTAAAAAAGAAAAAAAAAAACAAACAAACAAACAAACAAACAACAACAACAACATTGAAATAGTCAAAATGGAGTAGATAGGACAACTTTTGGCCGCTCTGTGTAATTATAGCAGTCAATCAGGCTGATTGGCTGGCAGACTCGTGAGATGGCATAATTACTAATTACATACATATGGGTGTCTGTGAATTCTGAGTGTGAGTCGATGGATGTTCTCATTCACACCTGTAGGTCTCTTTATTACATATTTGTTGAAAGGAACATCATTAACCCGATATCAAATAATACGAAGTACATCCATTACGGCATATTTTGTGGATGCACAGCTTGCGATAGGATCCCACGGATCGGAGTTAAACCCTGGACATTCAGAATCTGCTCCGGGGGAGGCATCTAAATTGGAGGCAAAGGAGGCAGAGAAACTAGGGTCCATATATGTACCCTTACAAGCCATAAAGCAGGGACCAACAGTTAGCTGCTACCTGTTGGAGATAGAGCATATAATATGCACTGGCATGAACAGTGATTGCAACAAGACAATGGAGATCTAATTAGCATAGGATAAAAGACAGAACATCCCTTATTCAGTGAGCTATTTAGTGACCACCTGGGATTTTAATTCCAACGATCTAATTTCAGTTATATTGTTACCCTGGATCAATGGACCATTACTTGTCTATGCAAATACTACGCGTTTCGTGTACACGGTCACTTACGTCCCGTATACTCCATGGTATGCGCAACACTCAATGACTAAGCTAAAATAAGGAGCTTGAAAGACAAAAACGCACTCGTGGCAAGAGAGTTATGTTGGATTCTAAACCACAGACTGACCGTCGTAATGGTCAGTAGAGTGCTATTAATTCCACAATGTTAATCACTTGATGACATGTCGGTCTGAGTGTCTTTTTGTGTGATTGTTTGGTTTTCATTTTTGTATTTCTCTTCTCGTTTTTTCTTATATGAATATTTTGTACTTGTATACCACTTGTGCATATATATCACGAAAAAAAAAATAATTGTCACGCAGGAGATCGTTTACGGCTATAGGGTTCATGAAATGAAGCCAACAGTGGTTTCTCACAGGGTATTACAGTGGCATATGAACTCATTCTAATCCATTCTGAGCCTTTATAAGTTCCAATTCCTTTCAACTGTAGCAATGTACGTGGACCTGGAGATTAAAGTGTTATCAGTAAGCAAGGCCCTTGCGTGGAAACAGCCAGCACTAGAGCAGCGGTGAATTAATCATTGAATTAAATTGACAGAGAATGAAAGGATGTGCGTAGTTCTAATAATGAGATTCACATCATTTGAATATATTCAAATGCATTTCAACAACGCTGTTGCTCTTTCGAGGGACTCTGGAGAGGGCGGGGGGGGGGCGGGGCGGGGTAATACGCCTATAAAACGTAACATTCGTCCATAATAAGTACGTGAGTTACCAAGGAAAAAAGTTCGCATTGATACAGTACGTTCAATAATAAAGTCTATGGTGTATGTATTTTTCTCTTAATATTACCACAGATTGGCTCAGTTCTCTTCGTTCATACAATAGCACCGTAGAATCCATATTTCGAAGACCAACCATAAGCAGCGTCCATAGTGCTCAGTAAGCAGTCGTTGACCTCAAAATAGCTGCAATCCTTTTGGGACTCATATTTACGCTGGGTGCGTCCCTAAAGAGGACATCTGTTTTCTGCAAAACCATTTTTGAACGATTCTATTGACTTTATGATTGAGGAGAGAGCAATTTTAAAACGATCTGTCAAAGTTAATCTAATAATTATGGCGTTGTTGAGAAAATTTATTTGATAATTAATAGCACCACCTGAAATCGACACGAGAATATAACGAGATTTTAAACCCCTCAATTTGATCATTTTCAGAGCATGCCCCCCAGCAGGTGCGACTTCTTATAATGTGTAGCAAAAAAAGCGTATTTGTCTTTTGAGATGTACCTTCAGTCATCCGCTGTTGTTTCAAAACAGAAGTACTATTTGATGTTCAGGTATGTTTCTATATTTAGACAATAGCAAGGGTGTGACCGACCTATACCAATCGAATACTAGCAAGGGAAGCCACCAACCTATACCAATCGAAGTGGAGACATGTATTGGATAAGAATTATGTGCATATTAGTGCCTGTTGTTCGAAGAAATATTCTAATCAATGAAACAGTTTTTTGGCCCTCTCAATCAAAGGGATCCGACTGTAATCAACAATATATCAAATTCCGAAGTCATTCAAGGTATCATATTCATAGAGTGTGAGGCCTCGGCCTATATTTAGTGAGAATTATAGTCAGTGCAGAATATAATTATGAAACAGTGTCCCTTGAATTTACCAAGAAAGAATACATGCACATAACAGTTCATAATTATGTGCGAGCGAATGAAATGAAACGACGCCGGAAATTGATGGGTCCGTTCCAAGGAGGAGATTCGGTGGGTTCCGGATGTCAATCAATTGGCCGACGGAAATGTGTTTCCCAAGAGATGCAGGTAAGCTGAAGCAGTCACATTACATGAGGGGTACTTTCATGAGTTTGAGGATTTTACGGAGAACGTATCAAAGTAAAAAGATGGTCAATAAAGGTATCTACAGTCCGGATACCCACGTAAACAAGTATCAAAATATAAACAAGGAATCAGTCAGAGACGTGAACAGGAAGATTTTAGGAATTATTTAGAGTTATTAGAGGAGGAAAGAAAAAAATAATTCAGTAAAATAATTAATACATTTGAAATCACTAAGAATAAAAATCGTATAACGTTGTATGTAAGTGACTATTGACAATCTTTTTATCACGTAAAATATTGACCTGACACAAAATATATAAATTATATAAATTACATAAATATATAACATGCAGGTAACAACTTCGTTCTTCCAAGGCCAACTACTTCAACGCATACGATAATAACACCAACTCCCAGTATCCATCAGACTTTGTATCAATCAATTGTGGTGAAGCCATCAGTAATAGACAAGAACAAGCGGAAGCATTCAACACATACTTTGCCAACATTGCTTCCCAAATCCACAGGAACATTCCCAATACAAATCTCGACTCGCTGAAAGACATCCCCAACTCTCCCCACACCATGGTAATAAAAACAACCACCGAAAACGAAATGTACAACATTATTAAGACCTTTAAAGACTTTTCTCTTGGATAGGGTGGCCTTCCGGCACGCATAATTAAAGCTACGCTACCATGCAACAACCTTTCGCCGCAACATTACTCAATTGTTTAACAAATGCATTCTACATTTCCATTTGAATCAAAAGTATCAAAAATCACCCCAGTATTCAAATCAGGTGACAAGTACCTCATAGCTAATTACAGACCCATTTCCACCCTACCCTTCTTGTTCAAGCTTTTGAAAATATAATTTACCAAAGAATAATCAACTTCATCAACAAACATCAACATATCAAAACGATTTTCGCAAAAATCACAGCACAGTCGCAGCTTTGACTCAGGTGGTACACCTAATCACAACAGAAAATGAGAAGAATAATTATACCCTCGGACTCTTTCTTGACCTCTCTAAAGCATTTGACTGCATAAACTATCAAATTCTATTCTCAAAATTAGAAAGATACGTTTTCTCGGTCTATCCCTCTCCCTCATTCAAAGTTATCTACCCTATCGTAAACAGCATGTTACCATCGAGAACAGCTCCTCTTCTAAACTCTCAGTTCAGTGTGGCGTGTCCCAATTTTCTTTTATTTGATCCCCTTTTCTTTCTCTTGTACGGGGATGATATCCACAAAACATCAAACTTAATCTCATTCCCCGACTCAGAAAAAAAAACTAATCTCTTAACTCAATAACGAAATTACAAAAGTTACGATCTGATTTGCCTCAAATAAACTCCAGCTTAATGTGAAAAGACCTCACTTTATCCTCTTCAAACCCGGACGAGGACAACTCACCTGCAAATACACACCCATCATTAAAGGAACCCAAGTAACACAAGGACAGTCTTTGGTGTCATCATTGACGAACGCCTACAATTTACAAACCACATTATGTATATTAGAAAGAAGATATAAAAAAATACTGGCATTCTTATCAAAATGAAACGTACCTTGAATAGAAAAACACTAACAACGCTTTCTTTACAAATCCTTTATTCAACCATGCCTATATTATTGCCTAAAAATATGGGGCTCAACAACGCAGACCCACCTATCATGTCTCCTCAAACTGCAAAAACTAGCCAGTCACATTATCACAAACTCCCCACATAAAACCCCATCCGCTCCCCTTTTCCGCGAACTTAACATCATGCCCATGAACACACTCTTCATATATATCATAGGCATCTTCATGCATAAAATTCACAAAGGTCTTCATCCAAAACTCATTATATCAATCTTCACCTTCTCCGGCTCATGCCAACTTCCCCTTTACTCCCTGCAATTTCCCCAGCACTCCCCAATCTTCCAAGGCAGCAAAAATATGGAACCGCATCATCATCTCCATTAATCATTCATTTTCAAAAAACCTCCATAATTTTTACTAGTCCAAAACACACACACACAAATAAATAAATTAATTAAAAAAAAAATATATATAAATAAATCTCCCTTCCTTTTGTTTAATTTTCCCTCTCATGTTTCTATCAGGTTTTTCTATCTTATCCCCTTCTTTTATTTATTTTTACTTCTTTTTCCTTTTTTTTTTTTTTTTTACTATTTTTGGCAATCACGATTGCATGTTAATTAATTGGGAGCTATATGCTGTCGGCATCCTCCCACCCCATTATATATTATATTTTGATACCAAATAAAACCATTCATTCATTCATTCATTCATTCATTCATTCATTCATTCATTCATTCATTCATTCATTCATTCATTCATTCATTTATTCATTCATTCATTCATTCATTCATTCATTCATTCATTCATTCATTCATTCATTCATTCATTCATTCATTCATTCATTCATTCATTCATTCATTCATTCATTCATTCATTCAATTCTATCTTTGATATGTTTATAATTTATCAAGACTCAAAGAGAATATTTCTTCAGAAAAGATATTTTTTGTCGAGAAGGGGGACAATTTCATCGGCAACACCTTCGAAAAATCTGTCCGGACTCATGCATCGCTTTTCCTTGCCCCAATATTCTCTCATGTCGGGCAAGATTTCCGTTTTCCCTTCGTTATTATAGAGATGCTGACAGAGTTTGCAAATGGAAGTCTCGCCAGGAGCCATCGAACACGCCCGGTGATGTTTCCTCTTGATGTATCCGTTATACAATTCCGAATTATTCCCCACGGTTTTCAGGTATTCAGCGAGTAACCTGGGTGATTTGTAATCTCTAACGTCTATGAAAGTTCCTGGGAACAAGACCTCGGTATAATTAACCAGTCCCATGACTACTGGAATAGTATTTACTCTCTCAGTCTTGATTGCTTTCTCTGTGTAGTACCCTTCGCAAAAACTATTCTCAAACGAAAGAAAGTATTTGTATTTACTCAGCAGGTTGTCTACACAGGTTGTCTGAAATTCTCCATATTTACCACAAACCACGTGATCGCCACAAGGCCCAAAAATATCCACATCAATGTACTTCATCAGTTCGTCAACGTAGAGCTCTCTGCCCATTGTCCATTTACAGTTCCCTACAATCCAAAGAACACTTTTTTCTTTGCCTTTAAGATAATCCACATTTGGCACTTCTAAATTTCCATCTTCATCTCTGGGTACACAGCTAATGTTGTACATGTAGTGCTGTATACTAGAGTCTTTGGTGTAAAGAATGGTGATGTTAAACTGATCCCACAATGCATCAAAGTTTTCTCGGCGAACTGTATTCCATGTTTTCATGGGAGATTCGTGCTCTTCAAACACCCACTTTTGTCCTGCGCGATGATAATCCCACAAATCCGAATGTTGAGAAATGCTGAACGGTCTGAATATGATTGCATCACTTTGATTCCAGACCTCACGACTTGCATATGAAAAATTACACTTGACATGCTCTGGTAAGTGAGGGCAGTGTGCGATTCCAACTTTGAAAGGTATTGACTCAGTTCCATTGGTTATCAAGATCACGTGGTCTTTCTCGGTTTCCTTGGTAACTGAAACGGCGGGAACAAGAGTGGTCCTTGAATCGTTTCGCCCATCGGGAATATCCTCAGAATCCGTGACATCGTCTTGGTTTTCAATGCTGCTCCATCGCAAAGTAGGAAAGGGATTCAAGTGTACCGAACGGGACAACATCATGATGGCCACGCATGCACATATATAAGCGAAAACTGTGATCAAACGTCTCTCCATGTTGAATAAAAAATGGATTTGAGCGCAATCAATCGAAGCTTTTATACGAATTACTGAATGCGTTAAAAGTGCCCAATTTGCATGTAAGTTTTATCGCAATCCACAGATGGCGCGTAGCTTCGGAAAGGATATAACAATATTTTGGTCAAATTTAGTATAAACGCTTTTCTTAGATTCCAAAGGTCAATAATAAGGGTCAATAATACTAAGGATCAGCAGAAATGTCATACTTCATACTTCATACGAATTCTTTATAGTTGTGTTTTCCTCAATGTCTTAATTGGTTGTGATACCTAGATATAACCGTTGGGTATACAAGTAATACAATCGCATTACTTGTATACCCAACTCTTAGATCAATAAATCCCAATGGTTCTTTATCCTGCACACTACCATAGGCAACAGTACACAGCACCCGGTCATACTACGCAGCTGGACAGCACTGCAGAGACAGCAAAGAATGAAAATTATAACAAATTGATTGATATTTCACAATCAAAACGTCCGTGGCCCGATCAGATCTCGCATTCACATAGCTAACGATACGTAATGCAACCTTAGTCCATGCGTGGGAATAGACCTACTTGGGTTCCCGGTAATTCATCCACCTGTGTTGTACCGAGATGCCTCGTCATTCGCGAGGACGCTGACTCTCGGTCTTGCGTCAGATCAAAGGAGAGGAAATGAGATTCCCCACTGCAATTATGCTACAAACAAAAAACGATTATTATTATTCTCAGGATAACAAATCCACGACATTATGTATGTAGTCATATTATTTTAGTGTGAGGCTGGATGTGAATCCCGCTCGCATTGGCAAAAAAAATAGACTGTTAACATTCTCGCAGGTGGCGACAAGTAGGAAAACAGAAAATCAACACAATCGGAAAGAAAATAATTTCACGTGAAAGCAGCATAACTAAATGATAACATCATAGGCGCATTATCGTCAGCTGAGGATTTAGTTCCCTGGGTGACAACATTTTCTTTTTTTTTTTGTAAATGAGCCTCAACGTTTGAGGAGCTATTGTAATCGACAGTGTTTACTTTTCAATATCCAGACTGAGGTTGCATCCATTTATAATAGGTATTGGATGAGACATGACCAATATGGCATTATCTGTTGGAAGGGGGCCTCGTGAATGCGTTTATTTTTCTGTAATTTTATGAAGGAGATAGAACAAAATATGTTAACAAAATCACCATCAAGTTAACATCTTCCATTACGCCCTTGCTGTACATGTTTTATCTCCCATAACTTTGGAATCAAGGAAAGAGGGAAATAATACCGATAAAGTATCTTCTTCTTTTTTTTTTTTTTTCGAAATAAAACAAAGAACAGAAAAAAACATCAACAACAACCAACAATATTATCAGAATCAAAATCACAGAATCCACGTTCTCGGAAATAGAAGAGTGTAGGCACTGCTAACTGCATGACCGAAAAGGACATCCGGTGCAGAATTGTTCCATCTCCCATGTCACATGACAGAGTTCTGCGATCTTATTGGATGATGCACTGATCATGTGACCGATTTAAGTGAGCTTAAATTGGTTAGAAAAATAGAATAGTATGATAGTCAACTCACGCTATAAATTGGAGATATAGAACGAACAAATATTCTTTGTAGTATATTTATGCCTTTCCATGCAGTCCCAAGACTTGGCATGGAGATAGAATAAAGCTGCCTTCACGTGCCAGCTACGAAATGTGAAGAATGTCAATTTTGAAGATAGAGCAATACAATCCTCAGCTGACGTTAAAATAAGGCAGTTCTCACAATAGTAATCAAGGCCCTCTTCGAAACACTATTAGGCCTATTGCAGATTTCGGGTTGGAGATAAAAGTTGGGAGTTAAAATTATGAGAACAATTTTCAAGGACATGTCATATAGCAATTTTTGGTGATTACAATGATCATGCCCTGTCCATTGTTGTAATAACAATTATGAACTATTAAAGAGGACCTCTGTTCATTTCAGAACCTTTTTAGGTCGATTCTATGGGCTTTTGTGAGTGACGAAAGACCATTCGATGAATCTAGGAATTAGCCCCCAGCAAGCGTATTGTCTAAAAATAAGTCAGTCGAAAGTCGTATTTGTCTTTTGGAATGCATCCTCTACCATCTGTTACTACTTCAAAACAATCGGAGATCCTCTTTAAAGTTTAAAATGAATAAAAAATACGTTCTCGTTTGTATATAAATATAACGATTATTAAATATAACGAATGTATCGCCCAGTTGATCCCGTGCTATAGTCATTTTAACGAAGGTAGTGTCGGTTGAAGTTTTGTCCCACAGATATAAAGACCAGCGTTCTATTATAATAGGAATATGGTCTTGATATTTTATGTTTTGTCCAGTTTCAAGCAAATTTTTGTGCGTAACCATAGAAAAGAAGTGAATCTTTTCGTGGTGATCGCGATATGCACCCTGAGTTGATATAATCCACAACTTACTGCTCAGTTCTGAAAACAACCAACATAACGCATGGTCTCAATCAGAAGCGTATCATTTTCACTGCCAACGTGTACAGGATCAGCTCAAAGAAATCCTCACTGCTGTCCTTTCTCCCGTGAATCCTTAGTATGTGCACATAGGTCGTCCGCTGAGAACCGATCGAGGAAATAACAAATCCGATGCTGCGCACGAAGCACGCATGCGCAAGAGGTTAAAACCTCTAATACCGGCTGGAATAATTCTGTGCGTGATGATCATTACATCAAGGACGCAAAGAGACGACATTTGTCAACATACTTGGTGACATGCTACGCATGGAACCAGCATTGTCTGGTTGGTCATGAAACGCAATAGGACACGCATTTACTCACTCACATATTACCCGCTCAACCATCGATTGAGATTGTCGGGAGTGGAGTGACCTGACGGAAAGGGCAATTGTGGTTTTACGGCTCCGCCAACACGGAAACAAGAGACTTATTTTTCCTCTTTGGAGTCTGTGACCACCAAGTTACCCTGGTCGCGACATCTATTTATGTTTAAAATTAGCACATAACTATATTGCAGGTCTTCTTCCCTTCATTTTTCCCGTTTACTGCCTTATGTGTTCGAAAAACTTAGATATTGTACTGCTGAGGGATCTTGAGGCCATTCACCTCGTCACCTTGACTCTTCTGCTGACCCGAGCTGAGGTCACGAACTCCTGGCTCGTAGCTTAGTTAGGAAGTAATCTTTATTGAGAACACGTTTGTGCTGTTTGAACTGCAGAAGTCATGCTGTTAAGCCCAGTACGTACATTTCTTGTGCACTTGATTACCATCTTGACCATACATGTAATATACTTACTTAGAGGCATAAGAAACGACACGCCTGATTGCATTTTTAAACCTGTCCTGGGTGTGCGCTCACCTGATTTAGCAATCCTGTCTCTCTGCCGTCACTCTCGGTCGACTATTACGTAGTCGGTCGGCGATGGAACCAGTTTCAACAATGCGCAGGGATAGGCGACGAATAGTTGAAACATTACACACCATTTGGTAGGCAAAGGTTCCAGGTTGCATTCCTCGATCCAGAATGCTTCTGGATATAGCTCTATTTGATGCGCTGCTAGCCGTCCCATGGCAAAGCTTTCGGCAATGTCTCAATGCTTTCGTGTACAGAATTCATTGGGATGTCTCATATCCATTTCACGAGTCTCTATTGTCTACTGTTCAAGTGAGTACTCAAAATGATGGTTACCGGGATTTTGGGATTGTCCAGACATGCGGACTGATTTATGAACGCGGAAGGCATGAGGTTGCGGATCGAGCACGTTTGAGATATTTATTTCGCACCATTTCATGGCACACAAAATAGAACTACCCCAGAATAAATGCAATTATAGACCCGTCCGTTTCTTTTGCCTCTGTAAGAATATATTGCGGGGTAGCGAAACCATGAATGTTGTTAAGAATATTTATTGAACTCTTAGACCTCCGCCGACGGTCATACCACTTTCTGTGAATCCATATCCGCACTTCGACCACAGATATATCCGCATTTAATAGGATGCGTGCATTTAGGACTCAACATTGAATACCGTCCCAATTGGTCGCTTATCAACATAGTGTTTCAGTCTGTTGAGTCGGGAGGTACCGTATAACCGACTTGTGCTCATGTTCAAATGTAGGCAATATATTTATAAGCATGACCATGTCACTGCGTTGAGCAATTCGATTTAAGTTTACAAGAGAAGAAGACACACTTATAATTTAAAATACTCAGCCCAGAGGCACTGGAAGTAAACAACACGATGACATTTACCTTCAGCAAAGCATGGAGGGAAATGAAGCGTCAATTTCGACGAATCATCCGTCATTATTCAGGTCAGCATGTCCCTTGAGTACATAATATTGTCATTGTTGTGCAGTTCTCCTGCTTTCCTTTAATACCACAGTCGTGCAAATACAATTAACTATAATACAGGCCTAGTCCATTCCAAACTACTATAATCAAGAGATCCTATAATTACATAACGACGAGGTGCAATGCATGCTGCATAGAGTTGGCAATTCCCATTACTCATTTCAAGACGTACTAAGATGGATCGTATTATCAATTTTCAATTTAACCCCACAAACCTCAAGGGACGACCTCAGAGTATGTTGTATCGCGTCAACAGTGCATGGAGTATCATTATAGAGGAAGAATAATTGTTCTTCCTCTTTGATATCCCTCTCCATCTGAGTCGCCGTTTTAAAAGGGTCCAATATTCAAGTGTAATCTCCATTGAAAACGATAAGAATCTCTGGCTGTCGAGAAGATATCCAAGATTTGATATATTGTCCATTGAGCATCATCACATTCTCGGTTGTAGGTCAATGTCATCCAAACGGCTGACTGTATACATATGTAAATTATGGTTGCACGTGGGTGTCTGTCAATGTGATTATAAAGTCTGATCCATCGTGTTTTTGTTTACGAAAATGCTAGTTTAAATTGAGTCGGGATCAAAAGATCAATATTAGATTTCCGTCTTCCTTTGATCTTTTGATCATGCAATAGTGAACTAGAAGGCGAGCAATATAATGCATCTAATTCTTTCATGTGAGATGTGAAAATAAAAAGTGCAAACAATTTCAGACGCAACCCTCAGAGACAGGCGGTTTAATCCGAGTGATGTACAGAAGCCGGATTTAGGTAGACGCTGAATGCAGTCAGGAAAAGATTAACGCTTTATCCTTGCAGATGTCGTGACGTGTGCCGAAGAAGTCAGAGTTCTAACGTCTGTGGTTGTCGAGGGAAATTTTTGGAAGCGCTACGCAACATTCAGCAAAGATGGCGTAGGTTACGAAAGTGACAACATCCGGGAAACACTCGTCTGATTGGTGTTCATTTGTTTATTCATTAAAGTTACTTTTATTGTCTACTCGTTCGAACTGTTGTGACAACCTCCTAATATCATCGAAGGGTTGAACACCATCAAACTGGCGTAAAAGTTGTCTGCCACCGGGACTAAGTTGGAGATAACCTCCACTGCACCTGTCTGGTGACGTCAGACTCCCCTCCAATCCACTGAATCGTCGGTCTTCAATGACTACATTCGGTGTGACGTCACACTTCAAGCGGAATTCATGCGTCATAAAGTTTTTGGCGTTTTCAACGGACGGCGGCGTTTCTGTTCTCGGTATTCCAGATAGCTTCCTGGCGTTCGCCGGAGTAGTGAACTTCGACGCATGCGCATGGGCGTATGCCACTTGGTCCGGAAGGAGAGAAATATGCCGCACGCCTT
Source organism: Capitella teleta (assembly GCA_000328365.1). Classification (NCBI taxonomy): domain Eukaryota; kingdom Metazoa; phylum Annelida; class Polychaeta; family Capitellidae; genus Capitella; species Capitella teleta. The sequence goes on along the minus strand of KB293569.1, from coordinate 366,131 downwards.
TGGCTCGGAGACGCTCTTGTTTCAGCGACTGTGCCAGAAGGAATGTTCTACGGTGTTGTTCGAGCAGTCTCATCCGCTTGTTCTGATCGGCCGAGATATGTGCCAAACGGGCTTGCATGAGTTGCTCCTGGCTGACATTGTCATGGAGCAGAACCTGTATTGCACGATAATTGATTAGTCAATTATTTTGGCTCAGATGTACACAATCGCACCTGATAGAGACTTGATCTCGGTATGAATGGCTTCTTCTTTCCGTAATTTGGAGTTATGATCGGAGGTCGGTGCCATAATTGGGTCATGCTCACCTGCGCGTGATTATCGTCACCCCGTGAATTGGCCAACTCCAGAAAGCTGTTTGTGGCCCTTGTTGGCTTCGATGTGAAATAAAAGATATCTTTGCTCGGCGCACAAGACTCATTTGCATAACACGAAGAACATATGCATAAGGTATTCAATTACTCTTTCAATATTGCGATTTGCAGACGATCCTCAAGATAATATTGACAGTCTTTCTCTCTCTCTCTCTGAACTGAATTAAGCAGTCGATATATGAGGGTTTTATTTCTTAATTTCTACTGCGTGTAACTGCAGCAATTTATATCAGCCATGCATGGTCGTAACCAACTAATTTAGTACAAGCGTATTAAGGGAGTATTGTGCTGATGTAATCCCCTTCCCCTTAGTCCCTCATTGTCGCTGATGCATCCTTCTCGATCCGGTTCGGATCTCTCAAACGGAACCTTTTACGGGACGCCTTCAATACCGGAGAACACCTCACAAACTTAAGGTAGTGTATCCCTTATTGAGTGAGCAATTTAGTGAACACTTGGAATTTTAATTCCAATGACCTACTTTGACTGCTTAATGACATGATGGTAATCCGAGAAATATTCGAAAACTAACAAAAATAAGGAGCTTGAAAGACGGAAAAAAAGTTTTTGAATAGCTCTGTTATATGTGTTCTCATTGTTATTAACGAAGAAATTGGTATACATCACATCAGTAATAATATTATGCAAAGAAAATGGTTATACCAGGCATTATGAAATATGAAGTACATGCATTTTTTGCATATCACACATCCTTGGGATTTGAAATACTCAAAACAGTTATAAAATATTGAAGTCTGAACACAATATTTTGTCATTGTATTTTTATTAATGTGGTTTTTACTAATGTGTTCTTGTATAACATTGGAAATATGTATAACCAAGCTATCCAAAGACATTTTTGTCTTTCGAGTTCCTTGTTTTAGTTATTTTTTTAATATTCTTAAAATACCATATCACGCCATTCAGCAATCTATACTATTATTTTTCAGCTCCCAGAATCGCAATTTGCATCCTTGTTGCTCTGTAAGTAATTGAGCTTCATTGAGACGGCTGGTACTATTACTAAGTCGTGGGCGGACATTGTGAAACTCTTGATTATTCTGGCTGAGCCCGTTATGAATTGGGATGAAATGGGAAGGAATTAACATTCCCTATTTTACGTTGACAAATTGCGTTATGGCGCTCGATTGTTCGCGTGCTTCTTCTTGCGTTCGTCCGAAGTCGCTCTTTGGCGCCTTTAAGAATAAAAACGTTATGAATGTGTCTGTAAGAATTAATGATGTAAGCATAACGCAACTACATGGATACACGAAAAGGCCGTTTGGTGGAGCCTCATATTGGTAAAGAGTGCAACGCATGCGCTCACCGGTGGGGCAACGCGGGTTTTGAATAACACACAGCCAACGAAATCGTAGAAGTACTAGAATCACTGTGCAATGTTAAAGCGCCCATTCGCATTTGTTTGAAATTTAAGGGGACTATTGCAGGCTACTTCACCTATTTGTAGCATAAAGCACCGGTATGTCAGTTTCTATTGAGCTGTTCGAATGGCGAAGTCCCCTTTAATCTGGCTTCAACCTGACCGATCACGTGACCCTATAAGCATTCTCGCTACTCCTTCTATTTCTATGAACGAAATCGTCTGTTGTAAATGTTCGCTTTCAATTATCCACATGTACGGCTATTTATAGATCTATAGCGAGCAAAGCAGGCATTCGTCAATTTCACTCATCTGTGTACAAGCAGTGACTGTCTGAGATTCTAGAAACATGTATAGAAAAAAATATGCATGTACAGGGAATATATCTTCCAACTACGGATTCTCTGAATATCATCACTGATTATGTCCTCACCTTTCACTGTTTTGTTTTTTATTTAAATGTCTAAATTGAAGGTCTTGAACTGTCAGGTCCACTATAATCAGCATGATCGTAACTATTGGATGAAAATAAGACCATTAGAGGCAACTATACATTGATACCATTTGGAATCGCATCTAATTGACATGAACGCATTCGTAGCAAGAGAGTTGTGTTGGATTCTAAACCACAGACTGACCGTCAGTGGCAGAGTGCTATTAATTCCACCATCGTCAATCCATAATTGTCACGAAGGAGATCGTTTATATAGGGTTCATGAAATGAAGCGAACAATGGAGTCTCACAGTTCAAAGGGTATTACAGTGGCATCTGAGCTCATTCTAATCCATGCTGAGTCTCTAAATTCCAATTCAACTGTCGCAATATGGACCTGGAGAATGCATTACAACAACGATGTTGCTCTTATGAGAGGTTGCCAGTTAAGAAATACTAGCTTACATAAGACGTGAGTATAGTACGTGAGTTTCCAATTAAGAGAGTTTCTGGTCTTGTATATAAGAAACTGTACGTTGCAAGGAAGAAATGTTTGCATTGATGCAGCACGTAAAGGGTGAATTTTCTCCTAGCATTACTACGGTTTGGCTCAGCACTCTTCTGCTATAGCACCAAAGAAACATGTACTCCATTTAGGCGAATCCATATTTCGAGACCAACCATGAGCGGCGACCATGAAATTGTCTTCGGAATGGCTGCCATTTTTCACCCGCTCATTTCAGCGGACCAGAAACTAATTACCAGAAATACCTATACTGAACAGCAAAAGAAACTGAATGCCACAATAGTACGCATAAATTTATCAATCGCAGAAATAATAATAAACATGTATATTGACACTTGGAGAGTCGTTAAACCGGATTCAGAGGCGGATTGTGGCTGCTTCGAAATCGACATGCGTGTCAATTTCACGGGTCAAATTTGTCCACGTAACTCATAGCAACGCTTTAAGTGATTGAGTTTCTCAGAATATGCAGTTTCTGGTTATCTGGCTTCAAATTAACTTTGTGGTCAACATTTTTCTTTAGAACAACCACCAAAATATCAGGCTATCTTTCCGATCTCTATCAGATGATATGGCTTACTCCAAAATTATTTTCTTGCGATATATCCGTGGTTTTGCCGTGGAGTCTCACATATATGTGGATATTGATAATGCTGTAGTATATCGTGGCCATCATCTTCGCTTTAATCCTCCATAAGAGTTGATAATCATCACGATCTGTTGCGTGGCGCTGCAGCACAAATTATCTGCTTTGTTTTGCTTTTAGTGCTACAATATCAACAACGTTCAGCACTCGCAAACAATAGAATTGTTCGTTCATCCTGTAATAGTTATTCAATCAGAAGAGTATTGGATGCATGAAGATAATTAAGTATGCGTACGATTCGTGTCTATTTAGCGGATATTGTGCAATAGTTACATTAACCATGAGGCGCTCGGTCCTTTAATTCCTCCGCATCGGTCCCTTAATTGACTCCCTTCGGGTGTTCTGTAATAGTTGCATTCTATAGTCATAATCTGTGGGGGTGATTACCAATGTCTTGGAACGAGTCTAGTTCTGTAACTGACTTCGCTCAGCGGCCACAGCGAACGTTCATAACGGCCAATATACAAATCATAACGCCATCGAGACGAGAGGCGTTATGATCACACTCATGCTGTGGTTTACTTGCAAAGTGATTCAAACATCCTACGGCAAGTAAAAAGCAAATGGATTTTCAATGTGATCAAGCTACAAATAAAACGATATATAAAAAATTTTAAAAATAGATTTGGAGATGCCGGGGTTTGAACCCGGGGCCTCTCACATGCGAAGCGAGCGCTCTACCACTGAGCTACATCCCCATCTGCCATAAACCGAATCGCTTTTGGTTATTTGAATCTTGTATACATTTTCAAGTTTTTATTGTTTTCGTCTTTGTTCCCCACGCGATAATTTGGTGGATATAATACGTTATGGAGGAAGAATCAGGTTAGGCTTGACCCAAGACAATAATAGTATTATTTGATAGTTCTGTTTTCCTGTTGTTTATTTTCAGCTTATTTTCTGCTGGCATTTGTGGTGAGGAGAATCATTCTCACAAAAACTGCAGATATGGACAACCCATAACCTGTCATGCCTGTGGATACCTGTCACAAGGCAAAGAATTGCAACCGTCAATAGGAAGCAGGCCATGAAGACTGTGCCACAGACTCACACAACGTACGATCCGCTACAGGTGTGGGTGTGGGGGGGGGGGGGGGTAAATACGTCACCGTGGTACTTTTAAATGCAAAATCAGTTGCAATTAAGCTGGAAGCGATCCATGATATTATCATAGAACGATCCATTTCAATCATGGCACTCACTGAAACATGGCTGAGGGATGGCAATTCAATGTTGATTGGTGATCTGTGTCCGCCAGGATACCATTTCGTCGGTGTACCTCGATCAATTGCCAAAGGAAGAAATGGAGGAGGAGTTGGTTTTGTAATTGAGAAGCTGAACATTGACACTTAAAGTACATTTGAAACAGTAGGAATCCAAATCCAGACCAAGCGTCCACTGAAAATGATCCTGCTGTACGGCCCAACCCCCTCACAGACGAATGCTTTCACCAATGCTACGTTTTTTGAAGAAATGGAAGAATTCATTGCTGATCTCTGCTCCAGTCAATCTAGCGATATAATTATGCCTTCTCGGTGTAACCAATGCTTACCCGGATTATCAATCGATCTATCCCTCGAATCAGGGACCGTTCCTGAAGGCTTCGAACGAACAGTTGTCACGCCTATGTTGAAAAAGCCTGACTTGGGTGTAAATGAGATCAAATATTACCGTCCAATATCGAACATCTGCTTCTCTTCGAAAGTATATTGGAAAAAGTCGTTGCCAAGGAGCTGACGTCATATCTGGCAAACAGTCAACTTCACGATCCCATGCAATCAGCTTACAAGAAAGGGACAAGCACGGAAACCGTTATATTAAAGAAGATGTCGAAAGAATACTGTGGATGCTGGTGATGCTGTTCTTATGGTTTTCCTGGACTTGAGCGCAGCATTTGATACAGTGGACCACGATCTCCTCTTATTCCGATTGGAGAGTGAAGTTGGCCTCACTGAAACATCACTTACCTGGATGAAGTCCTATCTTAAAGATCGAAAGCAAAATGTCTGCTGCTTCTGACCTCTCCATAGGTGTACTTCAGAGATCCGTCTCGGGACCACTTCTGTTCCTCTGTTATACATTCCACCACTTCGAAGAATATTTATCAAACACACACACTTATGCAGACGATACTCAACGGTACTGCCCGCTTACCCTGACCTCCTCGACCCAAAAGAAGGAGCAACTTGAAAGGATGGAGAAATGCTTGCACAAAGCTCACACACAGGAAAGCATGTCTAATGTTATCCTTTTTATAAATGTATTTATATTATTTTACACATGCATTCCATGATCTGCTTTGTATTTTGTTTTTTTGTTTTGTTTTGTTTTGTTTTTTGGTTTTTTTTTTGTTTTTTTTTTTTAATCACACAATGTTTGTCGATCATTTATCGTGTAATATTACCGGAGACTATACAGAATATAACGTTTCAACATACTCAGATTTCTTACTTCAGTATCTCCGTGATATGTATCTATGAAGAGATTCTCGGGGACTCTGCCCCGAGCCCCATGCATGCATAGTTACCGTGCGCAGTTAATCGGTCCATATCGTGGGCCACCGACGTACCCCCCCCCCCTCAAATCCTGGGCACGCCCATGCAGTTATCGTCAAGCGGCGGCTACAGCCACCCGGTTCTGGATTTTGAAAGCTTCTTATCATGATGCAATCCCGTGCACGCTCGGCCCACAGGTCAACACACATAGGCAGAGTTTATATAATCACAACTACATATGCTGTATAATGTATAACATCATGTAAAATAGTTAAAACATCATGTAAAACATCATGTAAAATAGTTAAAAGCGCCCATTTAATCTTAACACCACAAATCACAATTAGCATGGGGCAGTATTAATTCAGATTAATTTCCAGGTACCATTAGCTCAAACGGGATCTCTGCACGTGATATCCAGGAAGCAGAATTGGGAAAAAAATATTATTATTATTATTATTATTATTATTATTATTATTATTATTATTATTATTATTATTATTATTATTATTATTATTATTATTATTATTATTATTATTATTATTATTATTATTATTATTATTATTATTATTATTATTATTATTATTATTATTCCAGAAATAACTGCCATATTTGGCTCACAATTCAACTTATTATGAACCTCATGGCGGCCATGCAGGAGTGCATCGGAATCTAAGAGCCATATTGAAGTAATATGCTCCGCCTGCAATTTTTTTTTTTTTTTTTTTTTCTTCTTCCTCTATCGTGCTGATGGAAGGAGATCTAGAATTATCCACGAGGATAATGTTGATCACGTTGGCCTAAAATAAATAAGGCAAAGCATATAACTCGGTCATCATGTCCACGGATACGACCCAATCACACCGGTTAAATTAGTATGGCAATAATGATATAATTATAATTATGAACATGCATATATTTTAGACCCAGAAGCTAGCCAGCGAATTGGTTTGTGGCTGGCTGGTGCCTTTTTCGGCTGACTGGTCGGTCAGCCGACCTTTTTGTGGCTGCATGACTATATATATAACCATGATTTTTTTTTTTTTTTATTTTTTTTTCCGTCTGGCTTAGATCATCTGCAGTGTTGATGCTGATACATGCATATAGCTACGAAATAATCGTAGATACATATAGAAGTCCCCCACCCAACACCAAAAAGATGCATGGACGAAAAATGAAAAGCAAAGAAAAAAATCAACCGAAACAAAAACACATTTAGCTATTGATTTAGCCGATTGTTACCAACATTGTAGTAAATAATGACAGCCCTGCTTAATCGAGCACAAATGCCCCTCACTGTCAATCAGGTATCACATTTTGACACGTGCAATGTGTCATGCTGTGGTGAACATGAGCGTTTTCGGCCGCTAAATTTGCAATAATAAATTTACCACTTAACCTATCGCTTTAGTAACTAACTATATAATTACTAATTACAGTGTATGTCACTGATTCTTTCGGTAATTATTCTACTTCTTTAGGTGGCACTCGTTATTGTGCTTGCATCCATATTCTCATCATTCCATCGCAAATACGCGATTGTACTTGCATGAATTCAACAACGGTACTACAGTATAGCATTCCAGAAATTCTGAAAGGACGCCTCCTCGATCACTTTGAAGAGCCGAATGGTGAAGTTAAATCAATCTCACTCTAATTTTAAAATGCGTTGGACAAGTTATACATTATATGTACATATGTACAATGTACACGGGTGTCAGTTACGCAAACAGGACATATTTGCAATGAGTTCACAGTGATCTTCCATTGATGAATATAAATACCAAAAGTAAAACTGGTCTTGGTATTTCAACCCATGACCACAGTTTCCATTCATAATGAAAATATTCACTAACTGCCAGGTGGCAAAATGTAGCCATTAATTCCAAAAGCAATAATTACGTGTTGTATGTAGTAAGTGCTTGGTCTCAATACAAAGGAAGTATTAGGCAGTAGGTAACATTCTGTTATATCATTTAGTTTTCACAATACATATTTTAAGTATTTTTAAGGTGGGAAACTGCTGATAATATTTCACAGACTACTAGTACTGTAGAATAGGTATTTTCCTCTGACTGAAAATTTCAAGGCTTAATGGCTCAGGCCTTTATTCGCGGCACCAATTTTTCGCGGTCAAGGGGTCATATTATTCGAATGCCCAAGAATCTAATTTTCAAGGTCAATCGTGACCACGAAAATAGCGAAAATTCATGTGGCGCGAAAGTTGCCTGTTCTACAGTATATGGCCACTTCTGTTTTACCAGGTACTACATATCAACAGAATGCGAATACAAATGCAAAAATTCCCACAAACAAAACTGGAGAAAAACAAAAGCAAAATCCTTAAATAACAGAATATATATTTTAATATATCATAAAAATATTGAACACATGCAGAATATCACAGGAACGCAGCATTAGACAGCAGACCATCGATGAACGTGGAGGTTTTTTTCAGTCAAACTGAGCAGGAAGTTTTCATTGTTTTGTTGCACAGCGCAGACGTCCATAAACGGAGGGCATGGGGAGGTCACTCGCTGAGCGAGTCGTTGCGATTGCACGTCCCAAATGTTGAGAGAGGAAGAAGCCTCGTCTCCAGCAGCCAGCAGCAAATGGTTCTCATCAGAAGGGTGTGAGAATATCTTTGTCCGGGAGAGGAATCGTTGTGTGGATCCGCCGTGGAAAGTGTGAACGCTTTGACATTGGACGTCTGTTGATTCGGTGGACTTTGATAAACGGTGAATCTGTGTTGAGAAATTGCCCAAATGAAATGCCCAAATGAAATGAACCGATACTGTTTTCAGACACATGCAATATCAAGTGCATTGCATCGTCAAAATTTTAATTGAATAAATTCAAACCTGAAATGCGACATTTAAATCCTACACAGAAAGGTAGTCATGATAATAATTGCCATCATGGTTTCACCTATCTCAATGAGTTGTTTTATAGAGATTCACACAATTTTCATGGCCCCTAAATGCTATTTTGAATTCATTGCTCCTTATACTTGACAACACAAAGTTGCATCAAAAAAATGAAAGAAGGAAACGTTTATAACCAACAAACCTCGTGTCGAACATTGGGAAACTGAGAACTGCTCGGACGACAGGAAACAACAAAATGACCCGATAATTCTTCATAATCCAAAGAAATTACTTTCTCTGTGAAGAAAAAAAAAAAGAGAGAAAGAAATGCGTCAATTTCTTTTGAAGAATTCAGCCTACTATCCGCTAACAAAACGTGTGGAAGAAATTCTTCTTCATTTTTCTCATAAAAAGTCGCTCGATTCAATTGACCAACCAGAAGACCCGAACAACTAAGAAAAAAATCATTGAAACATTTTGCAACACGTAAATCTCACAGATCAAAGACTCGTAAATACTCACCTCAGATCAGAGCATGAATTTCGAGGGACATATTTGAGAGACACAACAGGGGCCCCCTGATTGAATGAGCCAACATGCTCATTTGTGTTCCTAATGTCGTATATTAGGACGTTTCCGTTGAGCAAGCCGGTGTAGAAATAATTATTATCGTCAGAATTCCAAGCACACGACCATGATGGCACAGGACCCTGGAAACTGAAGAAAAAAATAATTTAAATTATATAAATTCCACTTGTGTACTGCACCTTTGAATGACAGAATTGCTGATGATGTTGGTGATTTTTATAGTTGGTTCATTTGCACAGGAGAGCAACAAAGGGTTCATTGAGGTATTACTGAAGGCGAGATCTCGAATCAGAGCTGAATGGCTGCATTTAAACTGCACAGGTTTCAAATCTGATAACAAAAACTGCATTCGGAAAAAAAAAAAAAAAACAAGTACAATAAAACACACAAGGCAAAGAGCACAAACTTTTTTGAATCCATGACCAGGGAAGAGTGGGTTCGGAGAAGGTTGGGAGATGCACACGATTCCGGTTGTGGGAGAGAATGCCATTACACGACAACCAGTCTTGATAAGTTAACCAGTTAAAAAATAAATACTTTATTTAATGCAAACCCTACATCATGGATCTTGAGAACTTTAACTTCACGGTATGAATACACAGAATCTGTAGAAACTGAAGGAGCTGAATTTGATCTAATAAAAAAAAGGAGAAGTTTATGAAGAGGCATTGGAAGAAGTCTCGAGGATGCACCTCTGAGGGACTGCATTATGATCGCTCAGCATCGAGCGAAGACGTTCGCACTCGTTCAAAGCTTCCTTTAGCCTCAGCTTCTGACTGGCTGCAGCTAACTCTGCTTTCAATCTCGCCGCTCGCTCTTTCTGCAACTCCAACAATGCTTCTTCTCTCTCTGTCGTGTCAAGGACCTTCAGAAGACGGATGATCAAACAACAAATTTATTCACTGACATACCTTGAGAGCTTTAGCGTAAATGAGACGTATATCCTTCGACTTGGCTGCAGCGTTGCATTGTGGGCATTTTCCTCCCTGACCCTTCAACCATTTTTGGATGCAGCTGCAGAAAAAAACATCTCGATCCTGATTATCAAGCAAATTAATTACTATTACGTCGAAATGCCTGGCGCAACAGCACAATTTACAATCAGCGATCATCAAATTAACCTGATTAATTAACCTATTAACCAATTAACCTGAGACCAAATAGATGTCCACACTTGAGTGATGCCAAACGATGGTCTCCTGCATTAGACCATGAATCAAAACAGATAGGACAACACTGCAACAAGGTAAATCATATCAATCAATCAATCAATCAATCATCTTCACCTGTGCATCATCAGAGTGGTCTTCGTCATCTCTCGATTCTTCGCCTATTTTTCGTACAACGACCTCATCACTGATCAATTCAATCTGAGGTTGTGACTGCAAAACCAATATTTGAACGTATTTAGATGGATTTGGCAGAGAAGAATACCTGGTCAGCCGGGTCAGTGAGGGGATTCGTTTCCTCCTCTTGGACTTCATCAGGATTTTCATCCATTCTCTGCGTGATGAAAAACAAGATAAATTTTGTTTGTTCCTCCTCAGGCAGTTGAGTTGGGTCCAATATTCAGAAGTAATATGTGCAATGCATTTGAATAACGGTTTTGGAAATGCGCTATAATTATATAAGTGCATCGGTAAACAATGATTATTATTAATTAGGGTCTATTCAGATAAATCCAAATAATACAAAAGTGTTTTGGGAAAGTTTTAATGAATTTGGATTTACTATTTTGATGGAGCTAAAAACTTTTATGAACTTGATTCATTTCCTGCTTGGACTGACATAATAAATCAATAATCAATTTTTTCATTTTTCATTTTTCAATATATCAAATGATTACCTTAACCTTAGGATGCGCAATAGAAATCAGCAGGGCTTGAAATAAAACTCAACTACCCCCCAATGGTGAGTAAAAATAATTCCTGGCAAGTAAAAATATCAAAAATGGTTGGCAAATGGCGAGTAAAATTTTAGCCCTACAAAGTAAAAGGCTGATTTTTTGGTCAATAGATTTTTGCTCAATCCCCACTTGTGACCCCTGTGAGCCCATGCAGGCGCTTAATAGGATGCAGGCAAGTTTGAAGTTGCTGACACCATATTGACGCCAGATCAGACGAGTTGTGGTTATGCCGCCGTTGTTTTTACTGCATTCGCATCTCTTCACGATGGCTGGCATGTCCATAAAATTAATGAGGTGCACATAATTCTATTATATGGTGATTAACTTATAAGTCCGTTCAAGTCCTCATGTCTCGAAATAAGATTGGCAGGCAGTTAATATTATCGTCACTGCCAGCATCTGTAACTACCCCAAAGTAGTTGGATTTTGCAAATTTCATCATGTTCATCGCCGCTTCTTAGCCAATAGCGCTGTTAAGCATGCAGGTTGTTTTTGTTCTTCCACAATGGTAATCAGCTGTGATTTTGCTGTCTGGAAACATCCGCTTGAACAAACGGTTGGTGGAATCAGCCGACAACAATGAACAATTATTAACAACGACCAAACCAGTGAAAATAACTTGAGCATTAGTAACTTCCAGTGTATATATGTAAATACATAAATATATAATTTATTTTGGTATAGTGCAATATCCACCGAAGTGCACAAAGCCATGCCCATGAACACTTAACTCATTGGTTACACATGTTTAAGGTCCCCATTTAGCTGTGCCACTCCTTTCGACTGGCTCCCTATTATAAGTCCATTGACTGTATGTTGGTAGGTAATCACACAGGGGACACAAACCCATGGATTGAAAGTCCAATCAAAAAGTGCCATCATAGCCACGAGACCTTGAATCACCCTGAGGCCTGAGTAGTGAGTAGGGTGTGCAATTATTTGTAGACTATGATAAATTTGAACATCGTTAAGTAATAAGTAGCTCCCTATAGTACACTCATATTATAGACTCCGCAACTTTTAGGTGATAAGTAATAAGTAACGATAGTAACATCATAATCATGATCATACGTGATGGTTCCCGCGTTATTTGTCAGATAGGATTTATTGACCGAAAAGGCTCTCTGTTATCGCTCACGAGATTAACCGCCAAGATATGAATCGATACTGTTCAGCCAGATTATTGAAAAATCAATACTAATTAGGATATTGAAAAAGAATTGACAGTGAATCATTCATACATAATTTTCAAGAGTGGAAAGAAGAATTTGTGAGAAGTCAACAAAGTTAATTTTACAATTTTCGATGCGTTATGAACTTATGTAACGAAATTGAACGTTATGATATATGGTAGAGAAATGTAGTATAGACAGGATATATAAGTCATAACGTTTGCACTTGGCGCCCAAGTTTCGTGTCTGGAACTCGCATGGCACTCAGAGAAGAGAGCGGAAATCACCGAAGAACATGTTTTTATTTCAAGGGCATTGATTTTTCAAGGTCACCTACGACCAATGATAAATTGCATCCCATTAGTGTTGCTCTTCCATGCCTTATCTCAAACTTGAAAAAAAAAAAAAGAGGTCTTGAGAAAATGATAACATCCCTTCAGACTGTCAAACAAAGTGCTATGAAAAACAGTCCTCAAATATCTTATCCTTTTTTTGGGCACTCTAAAACTTGGTAATAACCTTAGAGATCTGAATTTTCAAAGACTTTTTTAATTCAATCATTTTATCGAAAAGTTGAACACACTTTAACGCCAGCTCAGAATCATAACATATGTTTATTATTAAGATAACATTATTATCACAGAAGGAAAGCGAGAAAATACATTGGATGAAAAAATTGAGATTCTAACGAATGCTTTTTACAATGGGCTGCAGGGATTCCAGCTGAATACATTTTTGTAGCCACTTGCTGGTTGCCATGACAACATTGGGGTTTAGTTTCTGGAATCAAAAAAGTTTTTAAAAAGTTATTAACACAAAAATCTTGTGAAATTTAGCTACTGACGTCATTCAGAGAGACTGATTTCCCAGGAGGGAAGATGAGATGAGAAGTATCACTCTTCAAAGTTGAATGAAGGTCGCCGCCATAAGTAATAGGAATGTCAAGGTCATAGCAGATGAGTTATTCAACCAAACAATCCTAATCAGTCATCTGATAATCAAACGATTGCAATTAAATCAATTCAATATGCTACTGTCATAGACCACAATTAACAGATCACAAATACAGTCAAAACTTGTTCATACAGACGTCTGGCAATTCTAACATTCGAGCCTGATACCAAACATCTGAACTACAGGGATAATAAGCCATATTGTTATTTCCATGGCAACATGATAACAACCCCTTGTTAAGAAGCGTTTATCATAAAAGGATATGCAATAACGTAACGGGATAATTTCCTCCTTAAATCTGCTTTGAGGCTGCCATCAAAGTGAATTTTGAGTCCGTGCATGAATGTCGGCAAATCTGCAACAGGCTTGGTGCTCAGACGAACCCTCTTAGAACAATTGGCCTCTTGCTCAGCGTCTGACACTGCGAAAGAAAGAAATAGAATAAGTAAATAAATCATTCATTTTGTATAGTGCAATATCCACCCAAGTGTTCAAAGTGATGCCCATAAATCACAAATAGTATCTCTTTAGTTATAAGGTCTCCATTCCAAGCCCCAACTTAAGAGACGGTACTTGGGTATGTAGTCACCCAGGGGAATCGAACCCCTTACCTTTGGATTGAAAATCCAACGCTCTGCCATTGAGCCCTACAGATAAGTGAAGAAAACATTCCAGTGCAACTCACCTTCAGATTCAGAGGAGATTATTCGACGAACTCTCTTCTGAGGAGCAGTTGAGCGAGAGAAGTAATATCTACAAAGGTGTATAAATACATTAACACAATATCAATATGCATACTAATAACAAACATGTAAGTTGGAATTCCACGCGAAGCCAGGATTTTGCGAAGGAGTCTTTCTGTTCCATACCAGTTGAAATCTGGCGTGTTATGTCCAATCCGCGGGAGATGAATGCTAGCTGTGTGACGATGCAAAAATGATCACCGGCCAAATGCGGCTCAATCGTAATCACCCTTCCTCTCCTTTGCGATCTGATAAATCTTCCTCAACGCCTCTTCCAACGCAGAGAGTTTAATTCCCGTTAAACCAGAACGCTTGTCCCAATGCTGAGCAATGACCAAAGCCAGCTGAAAAATTCATACGATGGGAACAAGAAATAGACACGTAATGACTGACGTAGTCATGACCTCCAACTCGTGGCTTCACGTCATCGATAGGAATAAGATGAACATCACCCAGCGCTAAATCTTGGAGGGAAAAAATATATCTAAATAGAGGAAAAAAAGCTGCAATCCATCGTTATACACACCTTGCATTTCTCCGGCCAGTGTGTACGACTCTTCAGGCTTCGTAGACCTTGCATCCAATGCACTGAATAACCCTCCACTGCCCCAGGCACCAGAATCATCTGCAAATAACACGTAATTGATACCCTAACCAAAGACTTTGGACTAAAACTTTGGAATTTAACATCAAAATACTGACCAGCGCAATGAATAACAATTGCGTCACGCTTCTCTTCTTGAGGATGAGTCACATCTCCAAGGACATAACGTAGATCTTCTCCAGCCTCCTCCTCCTCCTCCTCCTCTTGCTCCTCTTCATTGATCTGTATGTTCAGAGATTCATAATGATGTTTTTCCCACAGAGCTTCTCTTTTCTTTCGTTTCATTTCTAATTTCTTCTCTTCCTTTTCTGCCATTTCTTTCGCTTTTCTTGCCATTGTTTCTTGTCTCTGTGAAAAAAAAAAAAAAACAATTCATGATTTCTCTTCTGTCTTCTCTTTTTCCCCTTATATGGAGAATCTCAATTATTACTCATTTAATTTTATTTACCGATTAATTCCATAGAAATATAACATTAGGACTGATGTCACCTTTTTTTGCCGTTCCGCCAATTCTTGTGCAGACAATGGCTTTCTCTTACTGCGTTCATCCGGCAATTTCTGCAGCCAATTGACATCCGCCCTGTGCTTACGGAGTGAGCGAGATTCTGCACCTTCCGTATCCACGGCTACCGCTTTTTCTGTCAGAATAATTCATCTTCCATTACGGTAAAAGGAAGATGGATTCGCTAACCAGACATGAGGTCCGCAAACTTTTTAATGTCTTCGGCGCTTGGTTCCTGTTTGTAATCTTTTCCTTCGAAAACGTACAAGTTCTGAGTATCACTGGTAGATGGCGCATCCTCATCAGACGTCTGTTTCACTTCCTGCTTCATCCAATTTCCATTCTTTGATTGGCCAAGTATTTTTTCAAAATCAACATCTTCTGTTGTAGCGTCATCATTCTTAAACAGCGTATCAACACCAAATTTCAAAATAGCAGAAAGCTAAAAAAAGAGAGATTAGCAATGGAAGACATCATGATAGGATTTTACCGATTCAGTGTTGTTTTTATTCTGGTCAGTTGTAAATTTCCCAGCTTCGATCACAGAATGTGATAATTGGAGTTTTTTTCGTGCCCGTTCAATTATGATCTCTTCCAATGTATTCTTACCAACCAAACGAATCACTTTCACATTTCTGAAACCCCCCACAAAAAATTCTGTATAATTTAAAACTAATTATTAATTAAAAACTACAGTAATGACCTCTTTTGTCCAATTCGATGAGCTCTTGCCGCAGCCTGGAGGTCATTTTGGGGGTTGAAATCGCTGTCAAAGAAGATGACCGTGTCAGCGCCCACCAAATTCAAACCAACGCCACCAGCTTTAGTGCTCAACAAAAAGATAAAAGTTCCCTTGTCCTGATTGAAGCTACGAACAGCCAGGTGGCGCTCCTCTCCTCGTACAGATCCATCCAGTCGTTCATACGTATAACCTACCAGCAATACAAACAGTGTTACATATATATATATATATATATCAAGTTTAATCTTCTTAGAATTGCAGACATTTAGCATAGAAAATTTACCTCTGAGAGCCAAGTAATCCTGAATCACATCCAACGACCTTGTCATCTGCGAGAAAACTAGAACTTTGTGGCCATTCACTTTCAAGAAAGAAAGCAATTTATCCAACAGCATCAATTTGCCACTTGACGTGACCAAGTGCTCTCCTAATTCAAAGGGCTCAGGTTCAACTCCTGCTCAGAAGAAAAATGTTAGCACGTCGAAGGAGAGAGTGATAACGAACCATCAAAGAGGTAAGGGTGGCTGACGCTCTTGCGCAACTGAACTACAATGTTCATTAAACTCACTGGGGTGTTGCTCTCAAAAGCAGCTGTCAAAGGGAATTAATGAGTTGAACATCATCCGGATATACGTGACGCCGCACACCGAAATGAATCGCTAGTCGCAAAAACAAAAACTATTTCATGCTGTACATGATTCAATTTCCAACACACTGATGCTAAAACCATCTCCAAAGATGGCAAGTAACAGTCAATAGTATCAGTGAATGTGACAAACTGTTAGGAAATTGAAAGCTGAGAAACATTAAGTCAAAGATGAAGTAACTTTAAAAGACACTCAGTTACCATGGCGACGCAAGTGCCCTAAAAATGCTATTATTGTGCATTTGGTTGCTGTTGTAATTTGTAAAACACCACTTTTGGAGCAAAATATTATTAATAATGTACTAACGACCGGTGCAAACGATAGCTAAGATGTTGATGCACCTGGATCCGAAAAATAAATAAAATCACCAAACTTGACCCTAGCGTTGTTTTCCTGTTGTTCCTCGAACTTCAGTATTTGCGACAAGCGACTGATTTTGGTGTGAGGTGTCACATATTACTCACAAGCATCGCGTGTGAGAATCGCTTTATATTGCTTCTTTTGCAGAGCAGACAATCCATGATACAAAACAACCTCAGATTTCACCGGAAGGTTGTGTAAAACATCCGTCTTTAAGCGTCTCAATAAAAATGGTCGCAGAATATCATGCAATTTTGAGGCCTCTTCTGAGGGAAGGTGAATACTATGAAGAGATAGTCACAAAGAATAACCTCTCACCTGAACCTTCACTCAGATTTCGATACTTCTGAATGAAAACCTCCATCAGATTTGGACGGAAAATTTTATGAGCAACGAAACTGAGAAGTGAATATAATTCACTGAGATTGTTTTGTACTGGGGTCCCTGTTAGAAGTAGACGAAATTCTGCCTCGAACTGAAATAAATCTTTAATTAAAAACTGAGTTTATATGAGGATTGTTCAGAAAGCTCTTGGCATATAGAACACATGAACCCAAAAAATCGAATTTAGATTAATTATATATAATGGTAGGGCCTACGGGCACCAACATGCCTCCGGAGGATTAACAGGGCAGTATTTGTGGAGTGGGGTTGTATTGGAAGTTAGGTTGACATGCTCTCAGCCTCTGCCTCAAAACACACTGTGCTTGTAACCGGGACAATATGTAAACATACATGCATAGTGATATCTAATAAAATAAATAAATAAAATAAATAAATAAATAAAATAAATAAATAAATAAAATAAGTAGTGAAATATTTTTTTAATGGCTGCGTGGCTTCTTAGTTGATTCATGAAAATGGGCAGGTATTTTTTTGTGAGCAGGCCCCAACACAATTTCCCCGCTAACTCAATGTATGGTGGTCAGAATTCCATTTAATTTTCATCACAGCAAAGCCAATAGACAAGCAGAGTACTAAATCAAAATCTGTGATCAGATGTGGAGAGAATTAAAGTGTTAGGAGAGTTTAATAAATGAAACTTTAGGCTCCTGAAATGAGGCTTTGATAGTAATATATGTAGAAGTACCTCAATCAAAAATTATTAGTGCCAGGGAAATAATAAAGCTAGGTGTGATCTTGTGAATAGTTGTTCTATCTAACCTCCAAATTTCATTTCTCAAGTATTGCACGTTTTATGTTAGGCCGAGAACTTTTCAAACAACCCTCGTGTATAAAAATAAACAACTAACGTCGACAAGAATCTTATACAACAAGGATTCAGAGTTCTTTAGTCGATGGCCTTCATCAATCACAAGGCAGAACCAAGGAAAAGATCGAAGAAAGGATTCATCTTTGAGAGCCATCTTTAGGAGGAAATGTGTTTTTAACTGTCATGTTCAGCGCAGATCGATATAACCTCATATGTGGTGATAACCGCATTGAGGTAAAGACTATTCCGAATTTTCTCTTGAAGGGCGGGTCTGTCATCTTTAGCTCCTATGTATTTCACAATCGTCAAATCTGGCGCAAACCTGAAAGACGAAATCTTCTGAATCTTATGTTCAACGTACACAAACAGAGAGCACTGAGCGCCCCTCGACTGGTGCGAAAGAGATCTCTCACCTTTCAAACTCATCCGCCCAATTTTGCAGAACAGAGAGAGGGCTGAGTATGAGGTGAGGTCCGTTACTTTGCCCACTGCCCTTCAGGTACAGCAGAAGGGAGATCGTCTGAAGGGAGACAAAAATGCTGACCGGCCAAAAATAATTCCCTCAATCAGCCAACCTGGCATGTTTTGCCCAAGCCCATCTCATCACCCAGGATGCAACCATGGCAACGGAGCTGGCGCTCAGCCAACCAACGCACGCCCTCCACCTGGTGATCATGCAGTTGAACATCTGAGAAAACAATACGAAAAAATTAATATTTTAATATTATTATTATAGAATAATCTACCAATCAAAAACTAAAACTTCCCATGGGGAAACATTCGTTTTGTGCAAATAAGTAATAAATCAATTTGGTGCTGGTGAGGCAGCTGATACGGCCATACATCCCGGAGTGACTTCATTATAAAATAATCACTCACTTCTAAGAATTGTTGCTAGTTTCTTATTACATGTAAAGTACCTTAAGCAGTAATAAGCTCTTATGCTTAGGAACCATATTCTATTACATTTCATCCATAACAAACAGTTTATTATATTTTATATAACATTTATTTTAAGTTTGTTAACATTAAGACAGCACAATAGAAATCAAAGATAACAATTAGATAACCGGTCAAAAATCAAGGTTTACTACAAAGTACAAACAAAATCCAGACATCATAAAGAACAGAAAAATACTGTAAACTCAAACAGAAATAATGATAACTGAAATTTCCATAATCATCCTGGAGGAAAGCAAGAACATTTGATTTAAATGGATGCTGACAATTGATAATCAGTCCTATGAGCGAGAACATTAAAGGAGGACTGATGAGCACGTTCTTGACAGATATTGACAAGAAACATTGGCAGCATTCAGGAGAAGCATATGATGTTCTTTCTAAAGCAATTGGGGGGTCACATTCATCAGCTGAGGTACCTGCTAATTTCTTATTTGAGTGATGTGTGAAATCTCAAATTCTCCATGCATGTGCATGCATGTTACTGTACATACTCAATCAATATTCAGACAAAGAAAATACATGTAATCAGAGGAACAGAACAAGTTTCGCTTCAGCTCAAAAAAACTTTTGTGGCAGTGGGGCCAAATAATTTACGCTCACTAGTGACTAGACTAGTCACTTCAAGTGAAGACACTCCAGGGACTAAAATAGTAAAATCTACTAGTAGTACCACTCGTAAAAAATGGAAAAAACTGATATTCATAATTCAGGTCTATGACACTATTCTGACTCTCTGGTCTATCACTCTATTTAAAGGGAAAGGTCCCACGATGATAGGACTAATGTCAGATAATAATTATATCTTCGCCAGCAGGGTGATGGTGGCGATCCCACCATGTCAAGAGCCCAGCATATGAAGGCGGTGCCCATCTCCTCTAGCTTGAAGGCTCTAATCAGACTAAATCACTAATGATTATCGTATTTATTTGAGCGATAATAGAACGTTTTGCAGGCCTCACTCTTCAATCCGTTTTCCTCCAATGCACGTTGGTTGATTTTGATGGGTTTATGTTTAACCTCGTTGATAGTATCGATCTTAGCAATTATCTTATGCATGTTACAGCTCTGTGAGTTGAAAACACCTCCTTGAAATTTTGACACGGTCAGCAAAATGACAACGCTGCCAGGGTAAACAAAAATTTCCCGGGAAATTGCAGAACGTATCGAACGTTATGATTGCGATCAATATCGTCGAGGTGCGTTATGAATCTACGTTTGCTTCAGAAGCAATGTTGCTCGCGCCATAAATCAAGTCATTGCGCGCCACGTGGTTCGTCCGTGCATACATATATACAAGCTGATCTTCACATCGAAGTCCGATTCACGATAGGTAATTCTATGAATAGAGCATTAAATATCGGGTTAGTTGTAAATGAATTACAAGTATGTCCTTTCATTACATAGTAATTGTCATACAGAATTCGGTTTCATATTGCCCAGTCCGCGCTAAGTAGACCCCGGAGCCGCCGCCGATATGTACTAGCCGCCGTCGATTGGCCGTTTAGCCAGCCACCGCCGATTGGTGCCGTCGGCCAGCCGCTATCAGCCGATCACTGTTTCACCGGCTCTCAGCCGATTAAATCCAAATATTTTGAATTGAATTGAACTGAATTGCATTTATATATTGACAAGACAGAAAGAATGAAATATTACCAAATATAAGATGCCAAAATAGAAAAAGGGAAATTGGTAAAGAAAGTAGGAAGCGACCAAGAAATATGGAAATACTTATTAGAGAAATGGCAATACAGAAGCTAGAAAGAAAAGGGTCATGTCAATAGGCGACTAAGTATGGCTACTTGTGAGTCGCCTGTTCAAATTGTGCAATTTAAAATTTTATTCGGCTTTGGTGCGGAGAGAGAAAAAAAAATGAAACAAGAATCAATCAGAGATGTGACCAAGGAAAATTTTTAATTAAGCTATTGATGAACATTGATCAAGGAAACATGAACTTAATCGCAGCAATATTAGTTCATAATGCCAAACTATATGTATCAATTTATGATTTTACAGCAGAATCGCGCTACCCATGAGCTAAATATACATTTCTACCTGACATGACTTTACATTATCATTTAAAGGGACGGGGAACTGAATTTTAAGTGATGTTCTATTGACCCATAGCACCAATTGATAGCATTCCGTGCCAAGAACACCATGCCTGGATGCAAGTGTAAGGAAATAATGCATCCCGAATATCGGGGTTAGCATTGCGCCTATGGGAGAATGGCTTCCATTACGAAGAATAGGAGGCAAACGTCAGCTGATGGCTTGGTTTGGCTGATGGCTGATTGGTCCCGTTCCCCTCGTGAAGCTATCGATTCCAGCCAATCAGAGCAGAGCATCTTCGCCATAAAAGGACATCTTTGTTGTTTACAAAACGAAAGCGCATGCGTGGTGCATTCTTCACTGACCTTTTTACTGTTTCAGGATGAGAAACATGGTAGATGTCCTAGAAAATCGCTTGTTAAAATAAGAAAAATAGCGAAAAATATTTTTTTCCGCGCCTGAATGGTGGCAAAATGATTATTCTATCTATTTCCGAAAAGAAAAAAAAAAAAAAATCCAGGGGGTTTAGTCGCAGGACACGGTGATATAACGAGGCCCATTGTAAAAGATGGGGAACTCGGTGTTTCATCACAGCTCCTGACGTCACGCCTAATTAGCAATATATCTCCCGCGAAATCGTTAGGGATGATATTCCTTGTGTGGGCCAGGCATAGGAATCATTTTTGGTGCATCAAATAACGACTCAAAGTCCATTTTTAACCAGTTCTCTCTCCAGGGTGAAGTAACCATAGGTCTTCTGGTTGACTTTCAGAAGACATTCGACACCCTACAACATAAAATTCTTCTCTCCAAACATTTAAGGTATAAAATCCACAACACTCCTTATAGTTAGTTCACTAACTACTTATCGAGTCGTCAACCAAGGGTAATTTTTAATGACTGTACTTCTAATGGCTGTACTGATTTAATTTCTTGTGGTGTCCCTCAAGGTTCCATCCTTTGTCCTTAATTGTTTTTGTTACATTAACGATGTCACTTCTAACTCTGAACGTATACATTTTACTCTCTTCGCTGATCATACTAACGCTTTTATCTCTGCTCCAAATGTCAACGCAGCGATAACTAGTATCATAGTATGAACGAAGAATTAAGGCGACTTAACATCTGACTCGATGTAAGTTGTTTTATTTTTTACATTTTCATACATTGCAATAAACTATTATATCCTATAATTATTATTTGTAACACAAAGGTTGCCCAACAATTGCAATCCGAGTCATCAAAAACGGCGAATGTTTCATTCAAGATCCTGATGCAACAACTCATTTGGTTCGCCATCTCTTTCCTCTTCCAACCTGTTCCTCTAATTGTCTCCTCTTCCCGCTGCATATATTGCGTTACTTGCTTACACTTAGAAGTTCTTAGAACCCAGCTGAATCTGCAAACAAAGTGATAATGGTGATAATGATGTTCATGGAAGTTTATGAAGTGCCCTAAATGTCATGAATTTGAGTAAAGCAAGAGTGTAATTAAGTGGGATATTTATGGGATTTGGAAATTGTTCGATCTTAAAATCACCACATCAGTATAGTAGTACATGTAGAGAGTAGTGTATGTACACTCGTTTGTATTAACTGCTGGCATCATTATACATTTAGGATGATACAGCAACCATTGCCAAGCCACTTCAAGCCGCTGTTAGCCGCCGATCGCAATGCTGAGCCGATATCTCTGATTGGTGGAGCGGCTTAAGCAGCTAGCCGGTCATTTTTTACTTCAGCCAGCCGATTCTGGCCAATTACAATCGGCTCCGGGGTCTAGCGCTAAGTAAAGTGGGCGTATGTGATTTATTGAACACTACCGAGTAACAATTATTCAAGCGTCCCAAAGCAGTAGAAATTTAACCATAATTCCATAAAAACAAAAGTAAGTCGCAAAACTATCTTATTCATTATTTTTCCTAATTTGGCACGTGTAGTATCCCATATAAAGATAGGATACTAGGCACGTGCATTTATGTCGCAAACGGCCCTGAACTAACAAGTTTTGAACTAACAAGCTTAATAATGATTAATAATGATTAATAATGATTAATACTGATTATAATATAATTTTATGTGTGTCTGATTACTGTCTGTGTCTCTATGTCTGGCTCGGGAGTACCGAATACATAATTATGTAGTATATACGTTATGAAATACGTTATGCCGTATACTTGCAGCATGGACGTAACTAACAGCAGTGATTTCCACTATACTCATAACAGGCCGAAACTGTCTTCCCTCCGTCACAGGCCTTCATTTCACATAATTATTAGGGCCCCCCAAGTCTGCGACAGTTCCTACGCCTCTGTCAGGTAAACCTAAATTATACTGGTCTTTTCCAGAAATCGGTGGATCCCCCTACTCCTGACCCAATTCATGACGTCATTGCTTCCTCCGTATTTAAACGTCTGCGGCGCCCGAAGCCGCCATTCTTCGTTCAACAGCAGTGAAGCAGCGATTGTCGCATAGGAGTGATTTCGGCGATTTTCGATTTTTCAGTGTTGCTGAGGTATGCGGTTTCATCCCCACATCTCATCCAAGATATTATATAAGATAAACACGAATTATATGTCTTAACATTGAAGGCACTGGCCCGCTAAACATAACCGGAAAAACTCGTGTAGTGCTTACCGCTTTTCTCTGAACACCCTAAGCGACAACTTGCCGGCCAAGGTCATCAATATTGATCATGGTTAATTTTACGGTGAACCGTATTATATATATATATATATATTTTTTTCCTACGTGATCCGGATCGTTTTAATGTTCAATGAATTCTGGCTAGATTGGATCAATTGCTCGGTTTGAAGATCGGAATATGTTGAACATAGCATGTCATTATGACATGACATGACATGACATCATAATGATCATACATGTGGCTTGAACATCATCAACATGCCAGCCATGCTACTGTTTTAGTGTTCAGCCTTATGTCATGATTTAAACTGTTTTTTTCTAAGTACTCATTATGTAACGTATTATAATAATGAATTTCCACTGGGTGTTGATGTCTTCTAATTCTAAAGATGTATATTACTATATATCCATAGCCAGAAAATTGAGAAATAAGGTCAATGACCTCATTTCAAGATTATGAACAAATGAAGATATTGATCTCGTGTAAATTCGATGTTAACTGTGTGCTTAATATAAAGGGCCAACATTAGACATCAGAAAGGTCACCTTCTTGTGCTGATTAATTATTAATTAATGATTAATTATTGTCATTAAATATGCTGCATATCTATTGCAAATATGCAGTGATTGCATCATAATTAAATGATGTTTCAACAAGTGTGGCTCATTAAGTGCCTATACAGTAGAGGGTGTTTGTGTTCCACCAGTTAAATCTACCAGTTTGTATAGCATGGCCTTAAATTTAAGACAAGTAGTGAAGTACTCTGTATGTTAACTCGTGCATGCAGGTTTGGTATGTTAACTGGGGCATGCATGTTCATGCAATGCAACACCATCACGTATCAGAGCCAAGAAAAAAAATCTGATTTGGCACTTAGCCAAAAATACTCTCTTACTCTCTTTATTTAGTCTCATAATTTCTAGCTGTGCTGTTCAAGTTGTATATAGATCTCCATGTAACTCAACAGTCGTCATTTACACTCCATTACAACGGTTCAAATGTTCCATTCGCTGACATTGCGCAATGATTGAAGGTTAGGATGGTCCAGAAATCCTCCAATAAGAGTAGATCTATTGAATAGTTTCAAGTGTCATTGACGATACCCCTTCTCCTTTGCCAATGTTAAATCTATTCTTATGAGACCCTTTTTTTTATCTACGCTGTTGATAAAGTTACAGTGCAATTTTTCATTTTTGAATTTGTGTAAGAATTGCCATGATGAGACTTGTAACAAATGTAGAGTATCTTGATTACTAGCTAACTGTATGCTAGTCTAACCACCAATTTTGTTATTAATGATTCATAATTATGT
Organism: Capitella teleta; assembly: GCA_000328365.1. Classification (NCBI taxonomy): domain Eukaryota; kingdom Metazoa; phylum Annelida; class Polychaeta; family Capitellidae; genus Capitella; species Capitella teleta. The sequence goes on along the minus strand of KB293569.1, from coordinate 341,011 downwards.
CCCAGAATTAACATTTTTGATATGTCTGAGTTCAACTCTGATCTTCTCAGACTGAGAATGTCACTTGGATCTTCAGATGAAGAGAACTGATTGATTTGACTGCTCAAGGACAAACCAAATCTAAATGTTTTTGACTCCTGAAGATTCTTTTTCTGCGAGGTAATCCTCTCTTAAAGGTGATTTTGGATAAAACTAACTTTGAAAGTTCCTGATGTAAGAGAATATCTCAGAATTACATAAAGATCAATTGGATTAAGAGAAATAAGGTATATGTATTATTGTCATAACTTATAGCCAGTCGGCTTTCTCAGTTTTCTCATCCCAGTTTGCTTTGGAATCTATGTGAACTTTGTACCTGTTTGTGAGCTTCAAGTCTGATTTTTACTTCTAAGTATTTGTAAATTGCAGTTCTAAGTTCTAAGTGAGGGAATTTGGTATGCGACTTAAGGCTAAAATTCTCAAGATATTGATTAATTGATTCTTGCTTAATCACTCAACGCTATTCATCAAACATGTGGGCTGCCAGTAGACTTCCTGGCCTGTCCATAATCACTTTTTAGGGTATGGGGTCATTTGATCGCCACACTGGTGCATTCTTATGATTACAAAACACCACACTGTAGGCTTCATTCATCTGTTTGGTGCAGTTTCCTTTTGAAATCCATTGTTCAATGTCAGGGACAAGGCACTCGTGAATTTCTCTGGTCCAATCAAATTTTAATTAATTCCAAAAATAAAGAATAATGTTTAGTATTAAAGGGATGGGGAACTAAATTTTAAGTGATGTTCTATTGACTCATAGCACCAATTGATAGCATTCCGTGCCAAAAACACCATGCCTGGATGCAAGCGTAAGGAAATAATGCATTCCGAATATCGGGGTTAGCATTGCGCCTATGGGAGAATGGCTTCCATTGCGAAGTATAGAAGGCAAACGTCAGCTGATGGCTTGGTTTGGCTGATGGCTGATTGGTTCCGTTCCCCTCGTGAAGCTATCGATTTCAGCCAATCAGAGCAGAGCATGTTCGCCATAGAAAATCGTGTCCTAGAAAATCGCTTGTTAAAATAAGAAAAATAGCGAAAAAAAAAAAAATTTCGCGCCTGACTGGTGGCAAAATGATTATTCTATCTATTTCCGAAAAGAAAATAAAAAAATATCCAAGGGTTTAGCTGCAGGACACGCTGATATGACGAGGCCCATTGTAACAGATAGGGAACTCGGTGTTTCATCACAGCTGCTGACGTCACGCCTAGTTAGCAATATATCGCCCGCGAAATCGTTAGCGATGATATTCCTTGTGTGGGCCAGGCATAGGAATCATTTATGGTGCATCAAATAACGACTCAAAGTCAATTTTTAACCAGTTCTCCCTCCCTTTAAATCTATGTCACACTGAAATATTTAACCCTGCTTCATAAATTATATCTCTTTCATTTCATCTTATTTTTTTCAATTTCAATCTGTAAGTTATGACAGGGGGTTTGAATTACATGCATCATCAAAATTATTTCATGTAAAATTTGTTTAAAATTTCTCTGGCAGCGGATAATCATAAATGGCAGCAGTGAACGGATGTCGTCAAAGTAATGGAACTACCCTTTTAAAAGGCGCCAAGATTGCCGCCTCAAACGGTCACCATGACAACCGGGTTGTTCCCTGTGAATACACCGGTTACATTAGCAATGACCCGTCCCTGACGGAGGATGACCCTCTGTACACGTTCAAGCGACTCGGAAGAGCCGTCTACGTTGACATCAATTTGGACGCTCTCATCCACAACACTAACCTCCTGCGAAATCAGTGTCGAAACAAGGACATAGGTGAGTCCGGTTGCTTGAGGGTGCCCTTGCACTGTTTCATTTCATTCGGGCTACAAAATTGTTGCAATTTTTTTAGGACAAAAAATTTATCCCAAAATAAGGTAAAGAAATTTCTTCATTTCTCTATCTGAAAAAAAAAACCTTCACTTTTCTCTTCATTTACACAGATCGATTAATTCGATTATCAGAAAAAAAAACTTTTTTTTTTTTTTTTTGTACTTAGTATATCCTGGTCTCTGCTGAGGAAAGTCTCATACATCCGTACTTAATTTGAAAGTTTAAAATTTTATCAAGATAAATTTCCACTGTGACAACTGCTGATATCTTAATAGTTGATACTAAATAATATCATCTTTTGAATGAAAGCATCTACTGCTACCTGGTTATTTATAAAAAAAAAAATTAAAAATTAACATGATAAACAATTTAAATTGAGTTGATGTACTGTAAAGGGGGTAATTTACACTGCGACTTTATCTCCGCGGTTTCTCGCTACTTGTCGCCCTTTACAGTAACAACCAGAACTGATGCAGTTGTCGCAGTCTTAATGCTTTTAGCCTTTGTTCACTTCTCCTCTGAAGTTAACAAGTGGAATATTTCGCACGTGGTAACGCAGCGGTCAGGTTTGCCTCGTTACCCCTCCATCTGAAACCTTTCCTTTCGGTTCCCCTTCCTGATCACCGAGCAAACCTGGCTGTTGAACGCTCCCCTACCCCTGCTGGCTCCCGTTAGCATTCTCGAGCCGGCTGGGTGGGGAGCCCGCTTTAATCGGTCCGCAACTTGAGTCCCCAGGTTGAATGCTGCCTAGGAGGGAGGCGAAAGTTCATGCTGCCTCCTGACGAACGACTCGATCACCAGCTCTGTTGTGTCTTGAAGAGAAATGAGTCCCAAAACATAAGGTTCCTTCTCCTATAATCATTCAATGAAATACTTTAATCTGTATCAAATTTGTTAGCCCGGTTGTAAGTTTTTTGTTTTCTCCTGTGTGTGTTCATTGATTTCTCTGATGCATAAGCATGTAGTCTCCCCCGTAACCCTCCTAATCCTCCCTTTCTTGCGGGATAATCTGGAGGGTTTTGTTTTTAAGTGCTCTTTTTTTTTTTTTTGGGGTGGGAATTCCTCACTGCACTTGATGGGATGTTTGCGGAGGGGCAATGTTTTCCATGTGCTGACACCTCTTTCAATTCCTTCCCTCAGGCGTTATCGCTGTTTTGAAGGGAGATGCTTACGGACATGGTGCGGAACAAGTCGCACATCACTTGGTCAATTGCAGGGCTGTGGACCGCATCGCCATGGCAACCGTCGGTGAAGCTCTGCAGCTACGCCGATCCGGAATCAAGTGTCCCATTCACGTGCTTGGTGAGTCCTCGCAACACCTTGTTTTTCACTTTTTCTTTCACACACCGCGATCTCTCCGTTGCAGGTAATTTGCAATCATGGGAGATGCAAACATGCGTACTGAACGGTCTCATACCTACTGTGTCAAGCAAAGAAACGATAGACGGCATGGGACAAGTTCTAAAGAACCTTAAACCTAAGCAAAGAGTAGTTGACTCAAACAGCAAGTCAGTCTCTCGTCGTAACCTCCTCAATATCTTGCTTATTTTTCCTTTCTCTTCTTCAGATATGCAAATGCACCTCCGGGTGCAATCCATATCAAAGTGGACACGGGGATGGGTCGTAACGGCTGTCTGCCTCAGCAGTTACCAGGCCTTGTCCAGGTACGACTGCTTGCAGGCCCCTTCGGTTTAATTACTCTCTTCCGATTGGCAGGCTTGTGAAAGCAATGCAGTTCCCTTGGAAGGCATATTCACTCACATTTGTTTTCATGAAGATGAGGAGTATAGCAGACATCAATTAGAACTCTATGATCAGTTGATTGCCCCATACAAGTGAGTGGATAGTATAACTTGAATTTGAGATCATTTTATTTATTTGTTTATTACAGGGATCGTAACATTTTCTTCCACTCATCCTGTTCCGGACCCATTCTCCTTGATATGGGAACTAATTATGACTTCATTCGTCCTGGTGTCGCTATTTACGGCATGCCACCTAGTCAGTGTTGCATTGCGTGAATGATAATTTCACCCGTTAAATTTAATTTTATTCAGTTGCTCAAATTGACGAGTTTGAGGCTCAGGGCTATCGTCCAGCCTTGACCATCAAAGGAACGCCGACACTGGTCAAATGCCACCCGAAGGGCTCAAAAGTTGGGTACGCGTGCACTTACGAGTGCCAGGAAGACGAGGAGTGGATTGCCGCCTTTCCGCTGGGTTTTGGAGACGGATTCTGGAGAGCACTTGGTCACGAACGTGGATGCATCATTCGTGATAAAACAGGTGAGTGTTGGGGTGATCAAACAATTTGAAACCCTGCCACTTTATTTTTGTTTATTTCCGTGAAACCATGACTTTAATTTCAGGCGAGCGTTGCCCAGTTGTCGGAAGGGTCTCCATGGACGCCATTACAGTGCGGTTACCTTGCCAACCGGACGAGAACGAAACGTTCACCATCATCACCGCAGACTTTGACCCCGTTACCTCGGTAACCGGCATAGCAGATGCCATGGGCACTATCTCCAATGAAGTGCTCATTCGTTTTGCCCCTCGTCTTCCACGAGTGTTTCGCAATGACCTTGGTCACGTGCTGAGCATACGAGATGCCCTCGGCTAGCAACCAAGCCCTCCTTAGCTCTCTTCTTCCAATTACTTCACCTTTTCCTCCTTCTCTCGTTCATTATCCCTTTCTCTCTCATACCTGCTCTCGTTGTCTATGCATGATGCCTTAATTGTTCCAAGTCTACATAAACAAAGAAATCTTTGGTTGTCAAATAAAATATTTAAAAATATTTAGATTTCTTTATATTAGGCTACATAAATTTGTTTGATCCAGCTTTGGAGATCAACCTATGAGAGAACCGGAAATGATATAGAGAAGTTCTTGTGCCATTTATTACATGAAATATGATTAGGTTAATTACTTATTTAAATTTATCTGCGATACAACTGGATTTTTTTTAAATAAAATATACTGCATTTTTATTTTACAGTTAGAGCCTCGTATGCCTTTTGTTCTGGGTCTTAAATGTAAGTTTATAAGTCTTTCATTGTAAATACATTTATTGCTTTTCGTATAGATCTCAACCTTCCCATTTGTACATTAAAGTGGTTTGTTGCATAATAAAATATATCGATTTTTCATTTGTGTTATGCATGGTTTCTGCTGTGTGAGCACTGCAACCTTGTACACTGGATAACAAGGCCGGTGTGATCTATTAATAGATTCCTTTGGCCTACTAGTGTTCATTACAAGTTGGGAACTAAATACATATCTCATGGCATACTCCATTGTGCACTTGTACATCTACATGCTTTGATAGGTCATTGTGTTCTGGGTGCGTTGATTAAGTACCATGTAATCGCTCTAAATGTGCAAAAGAGGCTGCAGTTTATACTTAATACTGAGTTCGCATGTGCTCTTGTGCGTACGGGGTTTGCCAATCCATTCTTGCGCATGCTTTCACGATAAATACCCGGAGGCCGACCTCTGCGTTCTAGAAAAAACACATCTCTCAATCGCCTCAGCACAAAGCCTCCGCGCCACCCACGTACGCTATCATTTATGAGGAGTATCGATAAAATGTCATCCCAAATTCTTACGCTATCGTTGCTTGTGAGTTCTCGGGTTTCTCATGAAACATTAATTTTCTGGCATGAATAGTGAACCGCAGAACAATAATAGCATAAGTATTTACTATCTTTGTTCTGTGTTGCAAATTGCACGTATTGCGCTGTTCCTTGGCGTCAACAGCCGACATCACTTTCACGATATGTGATCCCCAGCATGAAGTAATTGAACACGTGGGTTTGGCGGCATGCAAGCATCATAACGCACTCGTGTCGTCATAACGTGCATTTAAATTCTATCTCAGTATCATGAGTCGTGACATCGAGCAGCTGGGTTGTCTACGAGAAACCAAAGCACTTTCACTCTTCACTTTGCAGTAATACTTTTACATTTATTCAAACATAAAAAAGTGTTCTGCCACGTTGAAATACTCATGAGAAGAATTCAGTTCACTAATCATAACGCACTCGAGTGGCTCCTCCTGTTGAACGGAGATCATTTCGGGTCAAGGATTCACTTCCGGGCCGAACTTGTCAATATTTTGTGTTCATCTTCCTCAGTTCTGCGTTCGGGATTTCTGCCTTTGTTGAGCATTGAGCATGGAGCATGCGACGACATAGCATGTCTCTGTGTGCTCAGAATGCCTGGAAACTCAGACAAGCAAGGTATTCACCCCGATCTACACATTCCACTTTTCAAGTTTCGGTCAAGAGTCAGTGAGAGTCACTGAGACTCACTAGAGTCAGTGACTGAGTGAGTCTCAGTAGTTCGTTTCAGTGACTCAGAGAGAGAGAGAGAGTGAGAGAGAGAGAGAGCTGTCTTAAAACTTAAGTGACTGAGTCAGCTGGTCAGCGAGTCAGGAATTCAAGTTCTTGACTTAAATTGATTTCTGGGGCTTGGTACTTGAATTTTGACAGTCTTGAGTCTAAGAGGTTAAAAAGTTTAGTTTTTGGGGTCCGTTGTGAATGGTTGTATTCATTGAGTGAGTAGCAGCTGTGGCTGGCTATTCATATTAGTTCAGAAGCCTAACAGTTTAGAAGGCCGTGAATCTCAGTGCACATTTTGAAACTCAATAATCAATGGCTGTGGTTATTCGTACGTTTCCGTACGAATGGTTTCCAGCGCTATATGTGTGTTATTCTTGGGTGTTGCTAAAAACCTTTCGAAACTTATTGAGAACTAATAAGTTTCAGAAGGTTTTTAACAACACCCGATGATAACGAACGTATAGCGCAGGAAACTTAAATTAAATTTAAATTGGTCTACATGTATTAACATGCGGCTATTACTATAATTATAACAATATCGAAATTGCAAAACCTGATGTATTTTTATAATGCACATGCCAATGTATTCTTTAACAAACTTTACATCCTTGGCGACCTACAGCTATTACATATGTGCATGTATTTCACATGATGATGATAGCTGGGGTACCTTGCATTTGGATATTATAATTATTCCAAGCATTGTGTACACTGTCTCCCCAGTTATATAACACCAGAATATAATTAGTTTTGCTTGTGATTATGTGATACAGGTTTCACTACTCAGAAGCCAAATGAATACAAAACCAATATGGTAATTAACACTTGATTGAAGAAATATATTTATTAGTTTATATTCACTACAGCAAACAAAACCTTTCAGACAACTTTGTAGTTCTTTTCAAAACAAATGGTGCCTTCATAAACATAATTATAAAAAAATATATACACATCAAAACCCATCATACATTTAGGTGAAACAGATCAGAGCATTGATTGGATATGAAATCTGGGTTAGCATAGTGGGAAGCAAGAGAAGATGAATTAAATGGTACATTAAAAACAATACTAGTGTGAGCTAAGTATTATCAGGATTCTGTAGATACAGGATGCATCTCATCAATCAGCAAATATGATGCAGTGAATGTATTTCAAGTCACAAGAGTATCCACAAGATCTTTTCATCTTCAATTTCAATGAGCATCCACCTGGAATCAATAACAATAAACATGATTAGAAAAATACAATGTACAGTATTAATTGTATTATGCATTGATATAATCTCAAGCATTGAACAAATCCAGTCAAGATTTAGAAATGAATGAACCACATGACGTTCCTAAAATAATTTGGAAGTAGCTTGGCGTCAGCATTTAATTAAATTTCTCTTCATCATCCAGCTCAAACACAGACAAAATTTGTGTGCAACGATGCTTTGATTTCTAATTGTTGAACTGACAAGAACACAGCCACTGTGATGATGTCATCTAAAATTTAATGTGCAGAATTTCTCATTCAAGAAAACAAAATCTGATATTTGTGAACTTTCCTCAAAGAAACAGCTTTTTCAAATGTTACCTCAAAATTGTTAGTAACTTAGTATGCATGGGAATTCGGATCATTTTTTCATCACAGAACATGTTTTTTATGGCATGAAATTGTTTTTATTATACCACGGTACACATAGTAATTAATAGATAAATGTACAGGTCACATTTGTTGAGAGGCTGATCACTTCAAACAATCAAGATCTATCTAATTTTCTAAACATAAAGATGGACATGTATGCTTATTGGATCAAAGTGCAGCAGCAGCAACGTTAATACGTTACCCGTTTGGCTCAGTGGCAGAGCGTTGGACTTTCAATCTCAGGGTAAGGGCCAAAGGGCTTTGATTCCCCTGGGTGACTACCGGTAGTTGGTATGTAGTACGCTGTAGTATGTCAGCTAGGGATCACCTCAACCAGAGAATGTTGAACGCTGTTGAACATCAATCAGCTGAAAATGAATAATAATAATTAGTTTGTCAAGTGTGTAATATTCAATAATTACTCACAATGTCATTATGTTGAGTAATGGAGGAATGAGTTGGAGGTTGGTTTTTCTCTTTCAAATTGAGTAACTCTCGTTCTCGAATCAACCTCTTGTGAGATCGTCTCATATCCGAGAATAACGTACGAATAGCGCTGGAAACCATTTGTACGGTAATGTACGAATAACCACAGCCATAATCAATTGACGTTCTCTTGGCACTGCTCAGGCGAGTCATAAATGATTGAAAAATTTTTAGTACTCATGATTGACAGAATGACTGAGTCTATGACTGACAGTTTGACTAATAAGTTATTGAGTAATTCATGTTCTGCAGCCAGGGGACTGACTCACTGAGCAGTCTATACAGACAACCCTCCATAATTCCAGATACTACAATAATGCTAGACTGCATAGGATTTCACGCTTAATATATCTATGATGTATCAATATAGGAGCTATTTCTGCTGAGCACTGTCTTCATTTCTCTTGATATTTTCTGCAGCACACATTCAGTCACAGAAATTTATCTCTGTGCAAATTTCCTTGGGCCTCCTGGCAGGAATCTCAGTTTCTTAATCTTGAAGGTTTCCAAAGACTGACATCTTCATGCAAATTGTTCTGACTATTGGTACCCTGCACAGTGTGTGAAAGTTCAAGTTCCGCAGCATTAGTGTGGCATGGCAGAGGGCCGTGGGGTCGCTCTTGAGTCCTGGTACACGCTGGATCGATCCTTCAGATCCAGGGCCGTCAGTCTGAGCTATTTTGTTGTTAACCCCTTTACTTGTGTGTGCATTATGCTACATATAAATGCTGTCTGTGTTTATGCATTTACGATGTTGAAATACAAATTTTTTCAACCATGTTTATCTGTCCCGATCAGCTGATCTTAATCGCTGAATGCAAGCGTATGTGTCATGATAATCTCTCCTGATTGCAAAAGCTGAATTTATTACATAACCTGGTTATCTCAATAATCCTCTCATTTCTATGGAAATGAAGTGTCTAAATAAACGAGATTTAATTGAAAATTAGTGGAATCATGTGCTGTAAGAATTGCTATATAAGGGAATTTTTTATTTGGGTAATTTTGAATGATCAAATTGAAATTTGTGATTTATGATTTTTTTTTAAATTTTCTTGTCTAAACTTGAAAGTTTAAAGTGTTGTGCAGTATTGAAATTTTTTGGTAAGCATTTAACACGACTTCAACTCTTTGAGCCCCATTCCCGTAATTATGTGCGTGCGGAAAGGTTCTGTGGGGCTGCGGCTAATTGATATCATCAGCCACAAATGTGAAATCACAAACAGAAAATACTCAAATAATGCCAAGGAAAATCTTACGGAGAGCAAATTCCGTATATTAGTGAAAGCATAAAAGATGCTAAAAGATGCGACTGGCACTGGGTAACCCTTGCTTCCTAGAACTAATCTTGCGCTCCTCCTTAATTCACATCTGACAATGTGCTATCATTGTAACGTCAAGTATGTGCAGCCGGCTAATGGCTTTCGTGATCTTAGTTTGCGCGTCAATTCAAAATTGATCAGGAAATTGTTTTTTATTTTTGGGGGTTTTTTTTAGACGGAAATTGAGAAATTGAACTCACCTCCCTTTTTGCTACTGTCTCATCAGTCGCATGATTCTGGACAGGATGTTGTACAACCTTTGTGTACGCTCTCATGTAGTCAGCCATGTTACAATGGAACCTTGATGCATGCATATCAGCATTCCAGCAATTTCTTATTTGTATCTCTTGAGCCCAAATATGAGCTTTTTTTAACCAATTAATAATAATCAATTGTTGTTATGCCTTCCATGCAACCAAGTTTACATTGTGAGGCTCATTTATGATAAACTCAGAAATTCAAGATTCACATCCAGATATCAACTTTCAATTGAAAATAAATATCATTTTCTGCACAGTGCAAATTTATTGTGTTCATCACTAACAGATGCTCCCCACTGAAGCACGTCTTTGTTTACCAATGGTCAATATTGCAATTGATGGTAAACACAAGAACACGTGTTGTCCTGTGTTAGACTTCATGGCTCAGCAATTTGTGTTCCACAACAAACACGCCTGACGCCACTGTACTGTCTGAAGTAGAGCATCCTGCTACGGAGTCTTTACTACTCTTTACTCCGTCAAAATGGCTTCTCTGCTTGTGAAGGGTCTTAGTTCAGTCTTCAAAACAGACAGAAAAGCCAATGTCAGCAATCAATTATAATTAATTTGTGATTTTATTTTTATTTTTATTATATTTTTTTTCCCCACACAGGATGCCGACCGGTTGGACGCTGAGAGCAGGAAGGTCTACCAGGCTCTGGGATTCCTCAAGGATGTCATCCAGAAGAACACTCTACAGATGCTGTCTGGATCTGCCACCATTGTCCTCGAGACTGTCATGGAGTTCAGTCAGCTGTTGGATAACTATTTCATCAACGAAGAAAGGTACAAAAAAATGTGATCAGTATTTCCTCTTTGGTGGAATCCCTGTTGTGAATGCGTTTGAGGTTTGCGTTGAAAAATTACAAAGTTCTCTCCAGTACAAAATAGTGCTGCGTGTTATGTAATTGTGATTTGTGGCGCTCATTTGTAGAATGAACCCTTGTAAGCCCTCACACCCCCTACGAACCCCGACCCCTCTTCTTAGCTGCTCTGCAAATTAGTGCAATGTTGCTTCTGCTGCAGCTTGTTAGATGTACACTGAGTTCCATTGAATGCTTTGATTACATAAGAAGCCAATCACGCAATCACCTGCATTCAGATTCACTCTTAGATGCTTGCACTGTTGTTCATGTGATTCGTCAGTCACACAGTGTAATGCTATTATATAACATTGGAGTACATAGGAGCAACTAGAATGACGGTGCAATGTCAAAGCACCTTTTTACGGTAGCTTGGAATCAAAGGGGAATATATAACATATTTCATTGAGTTGTTCTGATGGCGATGCCTCTGCATTCAAGCAAATGTTCCCCTTAAATCTGGTTTCAATTCTGACCAATCACGTGACCCCAATAAGCATTCTAGTAGTTCTGTGGTATGTAATTACTACTGATGAGCGAAGCTTCGGTTTCAGACTTCTACAAATATTGGCTGTTGTTATGAAACTTTGGCTTCGAATTAAAAGAATTAAACAAATCAGAATATCAAAATAATTTTCTACTGCATTAATTAAGACTCTCTAGATCACTCTGGAAATAATTAATTCTGAGATTTCTGACTCACGTCTGCGATGGAATTAAATGTGATCACTGATATGTTACAGAGGCACAGGACCTCCTCTAATCTGGGCTCGAAACCAACCTGTCCGGCACATAAAACCCCTATATCAGCACCCTGAGAATAAAAAGGCCGCACAGAGAATTCACCTATCAACAATTAATTAGTTCTATTAATCTTTTGTAAATATCCAATCAGCTTTTTTTTTCTTCTCCTTAGTGGACCTTCAATCTTTACCAAAAACATGAGCTCCTATTTGCGATGCAGAGGTAGAATGCTCGCCACTGCAACAAATATTGACACGTTTTGCTGGAAATCATTGTGACCTATTGACCCTCACGCCTCAGAATGCCTCACCTCCTTGGTCGTGCAACTCACTTTCCTTTTTTGAACTGCACAAATGAACAAGTTGCTTTCTTTCCACAGCTCTGCTCTGTCATCCACGTATCACCAGGTTCATAAGTGCTTAGCGGATCTCATACGTTTAGCAGACGTCATTCTCTTGCGTGGTGATAACGCGTTGGATAAAGACGCCGCCATGCTGCTCATTGAGACGTTGCGACAGGGCGTCAAGGTACGTCACAGCCCTCTTACCGCAAATCCAAGACTTCCATCTCTTCATTCAGGACCTCGTGAAACTCTCGATTGAACGTCTTCAGCAGAAAGCTCTGCAGAACGCAGCAATAAATGGTGGAACAAAACGCTCAGTCAGCACAGGGATGCCCCTCGACCAGTGAGCGCTTGAGTGTTCAGTTCTATGTCTACTGTGAATAAAATTGCAGGAGTCTGCCATTAGTGCTGACAACGCCAGAAACAAGCACCACGGATGAGAACTCATCTCTAGGTCCTGCTTATCACGCTCTGTCTCGATCAGCAGATGACATCCTTGGCGTGTCCAAAGAGGACTCACCTCCTCCGAAACCACCTCTCCCTCAGCGCTGGTCCAACACCTCTGGAGGGTGTGTACATGATTAGTTTTACGATTGTTATTAATTGATTGCTGCCTTAGTCCTGAGGAGGATGTCTGTTCAACCCCTCCTCCTCTTCCTACCAAGCGCAAACCCTCCTCCAGCAGCCGCGGTGACCTCAGCCCGCAGATGCAGCTGCTGCCGTCTCCACAGCCCAGCCGCAGTCCCTCCAGTAGCGTGAGCATCTCATCTGATGAGGTCGACTCCACGCAATCCAGCATGCACACCAGCCCCGTGAAGAAGCCCGCTGACCCTCGCTTCTCTGCGTACGATAACTTTTCCGGCAATCACATCAATCACCTGACGGAGAAGATCCAGCAGCTCACAACTGACATTCAACAGCGCACGGTGGTGCCCTCTCCTGTGTCAGATCTCCTACGGGCAAAACCGCCCCCTCTCCCCGAGAAGGACAAACGCGGCATCTACGACAACATGCCCCTCGTGACGCATCAGACTCTCAGTGCGCAGCCCTCGGCCAGTCCTCGTGCCACGTGTGTCGTCCGTGGCTCGCAAAGCATGGGATTCACTTCGTCCTCGTCCAACAAAGTGACGTACCGAGCGAGCACCAGCACAGCCCTGCTCTCACGTTCTGTGCACATGACTCTCTCAAAAGAGACATTCTCCAGCTCTGAGACGTTTTCCTCCACGGCCTCACTGACAGCTGACGGTGGCTTCCTGCCAGACCTACCTCCCAAGAAAAAGCACGGTAAGCCAAAGACAATGTCATCACCATCATCGTCCGCTCTCTCCTTCCAGTCGAAGCGTACATGCAGATCTTCGGCGAGTGCGACTCTGCTTCACAGGACCACGTCCTGTCGCGCCATTCTCTGCACTCGATGCGGTACTACCAGCAGCAGTGGCGGCAGCACCAGGAAGACCTCTTCATGCCCTCCTACCCTCGCTCCAACACCCTCAGCGTGCTCTCTGACGTCACCTCTGACGCTCTGTCCACCAGCTCAAATGAAGACGCCCCTTCCCCTCGACCACGCGTTGGTAGCGAGGTGGTCGTTCCCATGCTGCCTCCGAAGCAGAGAAGGGTAAGCGCCTCTCTCTCTCTCTCCCAATATGCCTCTAATAATCCATCTCCCCAATCAAGAGTCTACCCATGTCAGCTGATCCGGCAGTTTCACAAACGCTCACCGTTTACAAAGACCCAAACGCTGACTCTGCTATTGACACCGACTCAAAAGCTAGTGATAGGTACTGTTTGAGTGTTTTGCTCATTTCCTTGGGTGTAATAATTGGGATTTTGTTGTTCTTCCAGTTCGAGCGAGAAGCGGAATTCTGCTCCAATCTCCTCATCGTCCTCTTCAGCGTCGTCAAATCGGAACAGTTCTCCTGAAAAAGACGTCGACGTGGAGTTAAATTTACTTGACGAAGTCAATGTGTCTGAACACCTGATCTTCAAGAGCGAGGTGTGTGTTTGAATCTGTGATACTGTCATTCAGACTTTATTTCCATCTGTTGCATTTTGTGTGTTAATTATTCTTGTCTTATTCCCAGGGTGAAGATGGTCCTCAGATCAGAGGTGGGTCCGGGGAAGCCTTGCTTGTCCACGCCACAGCAGCCGGCAAGAGCGGTCAGTTATTCCGGCAAACCACGTCCTTGAACTCTGACCTCCCTCCTTTTCACTCTTCAGATTTCATGTATCAGGAAGCGTTCTTGACGACTTACAGGACGTTCATCTCATCAAAGGAACTCATTCAGAAGCTTCTGCAGCGTTACACGCGATTCAGTCGAGCGAAAGACCCAAAACGGAAAAAATTATCCAAGAACGCGTTTTCTTTGTTGATCAGAGTGGTTGACGAACTCTGGTGGGTTTTTTTTTTTTTTTTTTTTTTTTTTTCCAACGAAATTGTGAGAATTTGGTTTGATTTTGTTTCTGTTGCAGCACTGAAATGGATGAAACTTTAGTGCAGCTCCTCATGCAGCTGGTTTTCCAGTTGCTATGTGACGGAGAACTCATGTTGGCGAAGATCTTCCGAGAAAAAGTCCTGGAAAAATTTCACCACCACCAACAACGAAAAGAACGCAGTCGACATGTTAAACTGCTCTCTTCGTACCAGCTCTCCACAAAGTCTGTGATTTATTCATGTTTTTGATTTTGTTCTATTTAGGGTTTTATTTGTTTTCCAAGATCTCACACTTTGCTTGATTTTAAACCTGAACAAGTTGCTGAGCAGATGACACTTTTAGATGCGGAGCTTTTTCTTACCATTGAGGCAAGTCTCTGTTTGGATTTCTTATTAATTAATTAATTAATTAATTAATTAATTTCATTGCATTTTGTGCAGATTCCTGAAGTGCTCATTTACTCCAAAAACCAGTCAGAGGAACACAGTCCTCATTTGACCAAATTTACAGCGCATTTTAACAAAATGTCGTACTGGTGTTGCACGAGAATCTTGGAAAATGAAGACCCGAAGGAAAGGGAAAAATATTACGTCAGATTCCTCAAAATCATGAAGGTTGTTATCAAAGCGAAGAGATCAGAGGTATGAATTCTGATTTGTTTTGAAACCTTTTTCAGCATTTGCGGAAATTGAGCAATTTCAACTCGTACTTGGCAGTTCTGTCCGCATTGAACTCGTCGCCAATCAGTCGCTTGGAATGGCAGAAACAGAACTCAGAGGTCACTGAGGGCATTTGTACCACTTCATGAATATTCAATGATATTTCACAGGCGCTGCAAGAGCTGTCCATGTTGATTGACAGCTCGTGTTCATTTAGGGCGTACAGACAGGCATTGGCTGAAACCAGCCCCCCCTGCATCCCGTACATGTCAGTCCTGTTTCCCGTGTTGATGGTTTCATTTGCGTCTTTTTCTGTCGTTCTCAGTGGGATTATTCTGCAGGATTTGACTTTTATCCACATTGGAAATCCAGATAATTTTGCTGACGGGAACATTAATTTTGCCAAACGCTGGCAGCAGTTCCATATATTGGACAGTATGCGGAGATTCAAAATGTGAGTGAGCCGTTCAGGCCAAGATAAATTAATTCATTATTTCTCTCTTTTTTTTATCTTGTGTATTGAGAAACACGTACCATACTGTCTTGCTTATAAGCACCCTGCTAATTAAATGCTCATCCGACCTTTTTTAAACCGGAAATTGATTGATTTATGTACACGCCCACCAGCGCTAAGGTATTTATAGCAGCAAGCTCTGTGCTGACATCTCACTTTAACTGTTACAGGCAGTGTCAGCAATCTCAGTTTTTTATCAGCGCAAGAATTTTTTGTCCCGAACTGCATGAGTGAAGCTTTTAAGCCCATAAGACGCAATCCATTGTATACTATCAGCAACCATGCTTAGGAAATGTACAAACTAAGAATTAGACTTCATGAGGCTGCTTCAAACGACCTCTATAGATGAACATTAAATCAATTAGCAGCCATGTAAGAGAACGTGATCCATGCGCAGCCTTCAATCAGAACATGCACAGCCAGCAAACCGTATTATGTAGGTCGCTTCTTCTTATGAGCTTGTGTACCTCAATCTCTAATGCTGTAAACAGAATATATGTACCAAGCATAGAGTAGGCCTATCTTAAATTGAACTGACGCCATGCAGGTTCTTCTGGCTATGCAGACTGTTGTTTTAAGCATTACTTAAATATGGGTCACACGCCGACACGCTTCTCCCGGTTTACAAGGGATTTTTGTGAAATGGGCGTTTACATACAATGAAACTGACATGCTCTCAGCCTCTGCCTTAGCGCACTGCGCGTGTAACCAAGATACCCACGAAATCTTTCTCGTTATCTTATACTATATATGACTCTACGCTTGACCGAGAATAATTGGTGCCACAAATAAAGGCCTTAGCCATTAAACTGTGAAATTTGCAGTCCGTGGATATTTCCCGTTCTACGGTATTTTCTTATCGATCTCCCTGATGATTTCTATTGCTTTTCTATATTTTATTTTTATATTTTCAGGAATTATAATTTCAAAGAGAATCCGAAAATTCTTGCCATGTTCAACAATTTTGAGGATTACATATGTGAAGAGTCACTGTGGCAGATCTCCAAAGTACTCAAGCCATGAGCCTGTTATTTCATCCCTAGATCTCTCGCTAACTACTTAATTGCATAACGATGACACACTGCCCTAATTAGAGGTGTATCAGTATTTTTCCCCAGCAGCATGGTTTGTAAACAAAAATATTTTATGTCAGTATTTTTATCTGTTGTGAGTGTCTTTCTGCTCCAGTTTGAGGGAATATCAAATACAGGGTTGTCCATATTATTCTATCTCTTCCTCTTTTTATATCGAGATGCAGATTTTGGGTGTCAGCCATTTTCGTCCCAACCCGATAATTAATAATTTTCTTCAAACCTGGTGATTTTTTAATCTACGCATAATATACTTACAGCTGCTTAATAACAAATCAAAAGTACTTAATTTGAGTTATTGATTTATGATCTTTTTTATCCATAATATTTTATTTCTGTTTGATGGAAAATTATTTGGTAAAAATGAACAATCTCTGTGATGATCACTTTTATTTTATTGTAATTTTTAATTTGAAAACCACAACAAATTGCAAGTATTCTATTTTGCTGTTTTGTGTGTGTACGCGAATAAGTGCTCATAATTATTTGTAAAGTTTTTAATTATACACAATGTTTTGCACTATTTTTTACGTTAGTTACATTCTGCACACGATCAATAATCAACTTAAAAACTTACAAAAAACCTTTTTGGATTTTTTTTTTTTTTTTTTTCCTTTCCTCTCATCAAGAATCATGACAATACCCTCTGGGTATTTTTAAATCGCAATAATTTCACAATTATAATTTCTGCATACTGCTTTCTTCACTGTTAGATCTTCCACAATTGTAGCAATGAAGCCCACATTGAACCAGGGTCACTAACCCGTCTCCTTTCTTCCGTCATAACATCTGCTTCTCACCCAATTCAATCGCAATTAATTTTTGAAAGTATCGAGATGTTCTTTTAATGTTATTATTATTATTTATTATTATGTTGTAAATATTTTATATAACATGCGTTTTTATGTGATATTTTTTAATCCATTTTGTACATAAAAAAAACCCCAAAAGCTTAAAAATCAAAAGTGTGTTCGCTGAGTGGGATTTTTCTTTCTCTCTTCCGATTCTACACAATTTTTTTTTTAATAATCTCAAGTTTGTGCCAATGAATGTTACACCCTCCCCCACTCCCTTCCTCCAAGATTCCTGACTATTGTACGTACTTGAAAAATGCATTCATATATTTGAGAGGAAATAATAAATAATGTGGTCACAATGTTCTCATGCTGTTTTTTCATTACATATATATGTAATATTTTATTCACTTTGATTTTTAAGAAAAATTCATGCTATTTAGGAAAACTGTTGATAACTAACGAAATGATTCAACAAATTGGACAAGCACAATTTGGTTGTATTTCTCATTGCACGCAGCCACCACCACTCGAAAAAAAAACATCGAAGACACGTACAAACAATTTGAATTGGGATGAAAGTGACAAATAATTTCTTCACAGCACCATTAAAAGCATGATAATGCAATTCACAATTCATTTTTAAGCCTTTGAAAGAAAAAAAAAAAAGATTTGATAGAAGGATATAAAACGATCACATCATGGTTAAACACAATGATGTTGACTAGCATATTTTTGTCATTGGGTTGAGATTCATAAGTTTTTAAGTGCAGACACAAAGAGGCAGTGAGGATAAGAAGCTCAGGGAATCTCACACGAAATACATGATTATCACAGTAACGAAATCTTAAGTAAAGCAAAGCCAGTCCTAATTGTTGTTCACGAGAAGCTCATCAGTTTCCAGAGTTGTCGGGCGTACGGCCTTCGATCCGCTTTCGTTATCTGAACCTTCGGGAGAATCCGGAACGTAATTATTCTCCTTGCCCTCGTCATCTTCATCAGTGGGCAGTACTTCGTATGTGCCTTGTCGCTTCAGGGGACCTGGCTCTGCCTCCTCCTCGACCTCAGGTTCAGGGGTCACGGGAGGCTGTTGAACTTCCTTGACCTCTATTACAGGTTCTGGCTCTTTTACTGGTTCTGCTTCTGGGTCTTGTACTTCTTCCACTTTTTGTTCTTCTACTTTAGGCGCTAAGATTTTGGATTCTGTGGGAGATGCCTTGGGCTTGGGAATCTTCCTTGCAGGGAGCTTGGATTTCTCTTCAACTGGACTAGATTTCGGTGAGTCAGGAGTTCTTGGAGATTTCTTAGCTGTGTTTGTGGCGGTCGCTGGACGCGGAGTCTTGGCTGATTGCGGTCGCTTAGCGGGACTAGCGGGGGGCTTTGGAGTCGGAGGTAGTTTGCGGGGCGATGGTGGTGCTTTGGCTGGCTTCTCGGCGGAAGCTGAAGCAGGTCTGGAATTGTTTTTCGGAGCAGCCTTCGCTGATTTGGGTCGCTCTGTCTTGCCAGGTTTTGATCGCTCTTCTGTTTTATCGCTTTGAGTCGATGCCACGCTTGATTCGGATGAAGCGGGCGATGCGACGACTTTGGAAACTTGTTCCCGAAGCAGACGGAGGTTGATTTCTTCATCGCCCACGTCCCCCTCTGGCGGCCAGTGATGCCGCAAACACGATTTGCGGAATTCCGACACTTCTAGAAGAGAGCTAATATTGAGCTTGAAGTTGAGGCCATGTGGCCAGATGCAGTCATGCTTCAAAATAAGATCGTTCTCCAGCACTCTGAGAACTTTCTCGCTGTCTGTAAACCAAAAAGAAAAAGGCAATATATATTTAACCACGATTTGCTTTGAAGCAGGACTTACCCGAAGGCGCGACGGGTAAGAAGTAGAAATCCCAATCACTCGCCATCGAGATGAGAAGCAGTGCTGCCAGAGGTTCATGCGAACTGCCATCAAACGCAGTTCGCAGTTTCTCAGCACACATCTGAATGAGCTTCTCAGCCATGCCAACAAACTGGAAACATTGATGCTCACGATGTTTGAACACGTAAAGACCAGGACCATCAATCTTCACGGCGACGTCCTTCTCTTTGAGGAGACCCTCTCCGTGCCTGGAGATCCAGGACGACGCCTTCTGGATGAGCAGTTCCTTCAGAGCAGCCGGTTTGATCTTTCCAGCTGAATAAGCATTCTTGTGGTCTCCCCACCAGCCGCTCTTGATGCGCATGTCGATGGAATCAATCCTCTTGCTGGACAGGATCTGTTTGTACAAGCCACAGATCTCCTCGAACCGACTACGGTCGCCAACATCGTCGAATTCCTCGTCTCTGAATTTGAGCGTTTGTACGTAGTCACAGAGCAGCTTCACCTCCTTGCTACACTGCGCGTAATCGTCGCGATTGCCGTCGATCACCAACTTCTTGAACTTGAAGTAATCGATGCTCTTCAAGTTGATTCTTGCCGTCGACATCTTGCCTTCTTGCTTAGCCTGTGGAGGAGGAGGAGGAACCATGGTTTTATATTCGCATTAACAGAACCAATAATGCCTGCTCTGTTGTACGCCTCGGCATCGGACAGAAATGATTAGCATTAATGAGAGCAGCTTGGTATTGTCATCCTGCGTTCGGTAGCTATTTGAAACACGAATGCGTTGCTATGCTATGAATCGAGTAAAAACCTGTGCAATTTGCATATATACATGGACATATGCACGCACAACGAATTGCAACACGTAATACTTATAATTCGCTCTTCGTGGAAGGAAATACCTACCTAGAAAATTTATAACACATGCCAAAAGGCCCAAATGATTTACAAGCTAAGCTATGTATATATATTTGACATTGCGTATTATTTATATGCCATGTGTGAAGCTTTGAATTTTTGCACTAATGGTCACTGTCGGAGAAGCAAGCTCAGTCAAATCCAACATTGCCCTAAAGTCTTGAGTTATGGCACTGAGCGTACACGTGTAGCGCAACAAAACCATAGAATAAACACATCCCAGCCCAGAGGCGTTGCTTTCTGATTCTGCCAGTTACTCAAAACCGACATTGGCGATTTCCCAGCTCTAGCCTAACATAATGACCTGGATCATTGCCTTATTGTGCCACAACACTAGCAATTTATACCGCAGTCAAACAGAGTCATTTTACATTCATATCGTCGCGACCTTTGGAGTACATCCTCCCGTTTCTGCGGCGATATTTCCTGTGCTCCCAAACGCATATTTTAGCCCGAGAACGAGGACAAGGGTTTGGTGCAGAATCTGCAGATGTGTGCGAAGCAAATATCACACAAAGATTCTTTCCCAGCTGTACGGCTTAAATGAGGATCCTCGCTATAGAGACCTAAGGCGATCAATCAACAATTTCTGAACTTAAGTTTACAGTCGCTTTTGTGAATCTAAATTATTTGCCTGAACGGCTTACCTGTGAAATGGGAATAGCGAAATTTTAAGGTTGCCAAGTTTACGGTCTGAACGTGTATAGTTCTAATAGAATTTATGATCTATATAAACTCGCCTTCCATCTGTCAAGTGTAGACAGGGTGAGTCACCCTATGGAAATAGGATAATATATTTGCTGAGAGCGAATGAAAAAGCCATGTGATCAATAACCACGGGGCCCCACTGTGCGCCTGTTAATTTTACCGATTAATTAACTAGCGGGAAACCTATTAGCACGTGTAATAAAAACAAAAACAAAAGCCGTGATCACATTATTGTCTTCCATGCTGGGCTTATGCTTACCTTCGCGATGCACTTTTACGGGTTCACATTATTATTATTGATTGTAAATTATATTGATTTATTGCATTATAGTTAATATAGTGAAGTGATGTGTGTAATTTCACGCTGCATTACGGTTGAATAGAACTTATAGAAATTACTTCTGCATTATACTCATAGTGAATAACGGTATCAAAAGCTCTGCGGTAATCTAAGAAGGACCACAACTTACGACTTGTGTTTATGGATCTCCGTTGAGTAACACGAAACAGCAGCGAGCGATGGCGAAATAATTTGTTGCCTCGGGAGTCAGAAATCTTTTGACGTCAATGCGATGAAGTTCTCAAGGGTAGCTAACTTCTAGGGTAGGATCAGGTGAGGGGTGGGGTAGGGACAGGGCGATTATACTGGTGAAGTTATTCAGGTTTCACCCTGACCAACTGGTTTGATTGGATCAATTAATGTTGATGGTCTACAAGGATACATTATTGTGAATTATAAGTAATGGGCTATAATCTGTATATTTGATTGTTATACCCTCTGTGCAATAGCAACCAGACAACAGCTGGGAATCAATGAATTGCATAACATACATGCACCGCGGATCGACAGAAGGTAGAAAATATCGTACACTCTACCTGACAATCAGACGTTCTCCATTCCGTTTGATGAACACTTGAGATTGCAGTTAGTGCAAGTTTCTCAGCCGCACAATATCTCCACTGGCGTCTGCTTATTTCCCAGAACTGATATGTTCTTGCAGCCGGCGTTCCGTTTCGTGCTGTAATCCGTGTGTATGGAGCGGTTTCTTTGGCCTCAGTGAAGCAGCAGCCAGTGACGAAACAGCCAAATCGAGGGATGACACGGCGTCGCTGGCGGAGGCGGGAAGAAGAAATCGATTGACGCCGGCTCCCTCGCTGCTGACTGCTCTATACAGCTGCGCGCGTATAACAGGGCGTCTGGCATGCGCCCCGGGGTGATGCTGCGTACAGTAATTGGAGGGGGGGGGGGCGTCTGAGACTCAGTGGCTGCCTCAGCCTTATTTGGCACCGCGATGTTCCTTAAAGACGCGTAATTTAATCAGTGCACCAATAATTCAATATTGGCGCAGACATGCCAAACTTTATTATGCATACGGTATATAGGTTTATAGGTTAAATGTAAGTGTTGGCCCTATGTAGAAATTAACAAATGCATATATGTTCATTCCGTTCGTATATTTTATGCATGCGCATTGGGTGCAAGAGATTCAATCAAGAATATTGCTACTTCGTGTTATCCGGGTGGACCGATTTCACCCCAAAAAGAGATCTCTGAGATCTCTAGGGTCTAGACTAGACAGTTGAGTCTACATTATTAACTTCAAAGGCTGGATACTGTAGAACAAGAAATGTTCGCACCGCATGAAATTTTCGCTATATTCGCGGTCACGATCGACCGCGAAAATTAGATGCCCGTGGAATCCTTCTGGGTGTTCTTAAAATATAACCCTACCCTTGACCGCGAATAATTGGTGCCGCGTATAACTATAAAGGCCTGAGCCATAAAATCGCGAAATTTACAGTCCGCGGAAATTTCCTGTTCTACTGCTGGTATATAATTACTTAATACAAGTACAAGCACTTAAGTAAGCAGTGCATATCCGCGAACACCACAAAACCAAAAGACGCACATAATATATTATGATATATTGGTTGATATAATTAATCGGTGAACAACTTTGAATTTTGTAAAAGCAATGTAATATTGGGATTAATTTGTTAAGCCAGTGTTTAATTCAATCTTGAGAATATGAGACACTGAATGAAAATGTTTGTAAACTGAATATTGAAAATAATGTGTTTCTTCTTCCTTGACGTATTTTTCCTCTGTTCGTTTTATGGTTAATAGTCACTTGTAATTCAATGCCACATTGAAGCTCTTCGCGGATGCTTTTTTGTGATTTTTTTCCGTTTTCACTCGAAGTTAAAACAATCCTGTAATCTGTCAAGCGGAAACATAGGCCTATACTAGCATATGAAGTACTTGCATAGTTATACATACATTGTATAATATTACTAAGCCTACGATTTCATACATACCAAAATATGGTAGTATAGCTATAGTGCATTCTATTTCGAGAAATTGGTCCCCATGGAAAGAAAGAAATGAAGTACCGCGCAAGAAAGTCAGCATTTCTTCGTTTCCTCGCTTCATTGAATACCTGTACTTGTATATAAAACAGTAGACATTGCATCACTGGAGTTAAAATTAACAAGCTTAGTTAAAGATCAACCAAAATGCCCGAGATAACGCCAAATTCACGAAATATACACCCTAAATAATCACTCCAGCACAAAATAATAATTACCTGATATAATTTATATGGTATAAAAGAGACATGAACAGTGCATATTCAGTGCATGGTCCTAATTCTCCCGCCAAATCGATTTGGTTCACATATTTACCGCTAGTGGAGTTGAAAATGAGGTCATAACACCCTGGGAATTCCACGAGGCGACCCACCAAGAAAGTTTGCTATAGTAACGGATCAACACAAACGTTTCGACTTCGTCGCCTCGAGTCGAAAAATAACGATCAATTCATTCATATCTTAAGTTATAGGGTTAATAACTTGTCACAAGACGTTTGAATCGACTGATTTTCACTCAATTTAACAATAAAAAAAACAGATAAAAAAACCCTATATAATGAAGTATTTTTGCCAATTTTTGTGTCGATGAGTGGTCGATGTTTGTGTCAATGTGTGGTCACGAAAGGTCACCCCTTTCTCAGCTGACCCAGCATAGCGTTTAGATAATTAAGTTTTTGCGTTATGATTTCTATTCGATCAAGTGTGTGCTACAAGTAGTCGTAATTGAGCAAACTTTGATTTGTTCAACATTAAATGGAATTGTGAGTTCGTTGACAGCAAAAACAAACAAAAATCTACAAAAAAACGTTAGTACCCTAGGGTTTAAAGTGGAGTGTTATGACGTCATAACACCCCTGAGAGAATGGGGTAGGAGAATCTTGACATTTTTCTATCTCTTTAAATAAGCACTTTGAAGGAGCAAATGGCTCAAAAATGACAATATATATATGTCCTGTGCTCGAACTGCAGCCCTAAAATTCATTTTTCACTTTTTTTTTTTTTTTTTTTTTTTTTTTCACATTTAAGGGTGGACTTAATCGTAATATTGATTTTTGCTTCTTTTGACGCCAGAATATTAACGCTCAATCTTCTGGATCTGGAGCACTGGCCATTTTAAGGTTTTCGCCCCTGGAAATTAAACCGTGTCAAGCATTTGAGCTCGGATACCACCGGGATTAAAGTGGACCATGCATATATAATGAGACTCATTACTGTAGAGCACCATAAGCACGTGCTATACTAGCCTACTATTGCAATTTGCATGTGCATATTACTAATAATTGGAGATAAATATCATAACGTTTGACTGACGTGCAATGAAATCATAACGCATCTTTAGAGCAGCTGTCTCATGGCTTTTTTTTTTTTTTTTAAGTGGTCAGTTTTTTATGTTCTTTATATTTTTTCTTCACATTTTATTTTTGGGTGTATTATTTATGAGGATTTTTCTTTTAGTTTTAGATATAAAACACACATTAAAAAGAGAAACTCGAACGTTCGAACGTCGAATTGTAACAGTGCCGAAACAAAGGCACTTTATTCCACACTACCTGAACCGGAACTTTCTGAAGGGCTGGCTGGTTACGGGGACCGACGCGCGTGGCCCGCGAGGAATTGTGCGCGCGATCTGCTTTCAAACCTCGGACAAAGATCGAGCATTAATTGCAAATCAGCATGTGTGAGCACTGAGCATTGAGCAGTATCAGAATATCTCAATCTTTTGATTTGACGTGTCATTGACATTTAAATCGAATTTAAGCAGTGTTGTTTAGAAACGCTGTTTCGGTTGTGCAGCGATGGTGCTGCATGGGACTTGTTTTTCATCCAACTTCAACTCGGACCATGATGTCACGGTCCAAACCTCGTTCTGGTTAGTGGATAAGAATTTGAGAACTGAGAATCTGGAACCTGGAACAGTTCAACGAAACTCTTGTGAGTTTTGGCTGTAAACTTGTTAAGCATGCAAGAAATATATGTAGAAATTTCTTGTCGCATGACAAGTGGGCGAGACATCCTCCAAAGTCTCGTGGAGCGTTTTTCGTGCAAAGCATCTCTGGTCCAAAGCATTCTCCGGTGCTGATCGAAGTCACAGTCTAAGTTGAAGTTGAATGAAAAAAAAGTCCCAGGTTGAGTACACACACCTAGAAAGTGTTCTGTACTTCGATAAAACCAGAGTGGTACAGTCAAGTCATCTAGTTAATTAGTCAATTATACTTCTAATGATTAAATTAAATTAATTTATCAATAGAGAGAAAAAAATGTCATCGCTGATGAAGAAAATAGACAGAGAAGTTGTCAAAAAATGTGGATGATCATGAGAAACAGGATAATGAGAGTGGTCCCGTGGCAAGGGCTAGCGGTAAATCTGGACCTGGGAAACCGAAAAAGAGTCAGAGGACTGAGAGGAGCAGTGCATCAAGCATACAGGGACTCGAGGAGGATGCTGAAGCATGTAAATGCCGGGCGTGTGGCATTTCCTTTGAAAATGATGATGACGAGACAGAGTGAGAAAGTGATGGGGTTTTACGGCTCCACCCAATCCGATCGGATGATACGGGGGCCAGAACAGAAGGCCCGGGACCGGGGTTTCCCCCTACTCTTATCGATAAATCCCAAGGGTTCTTTATCCTGCATACCAGCATAGACAGTAGTACACAGCGCCGGCCTTGTTACGCAGTTGGGCAGCATTGCAGAGTCACCGACGAATTACAATTATAACGGATTACAATTATAATTCACAATCATAACGCCAGTGGCCTGATCGGGTCTCGAACCCGGGACCTCGACCCCCACGGTCGGCATTGGATTGTAGTCAGAGGTTTAACCCATTGAGGTATCCGGTGCCCCTAAAATGACGATGACACAGACAAGATATTAGAGTGCGAATCATATACATGTACTTAGCATATTTCTGCGCAACCTGCTTAGGCATGCCAGATAATATCTATGACTACATTTCAAACTTAAAGAGCAGGGGGTTTTGGTGCTGTGAAACATGCTGCCCCAATGTGAGAGCTGCAATTAAAAGTGGAAAGAAAGGGGAAAATATTCAGAAATATACCTGTTGACAATAAAACTTTAACCAGAATTCGAGGGGGAAAAAGAGCTTATGGAAGCATACCTTGAGACGGGAAACCAGCCAGCCATCCACCAAGATTACTGCTGAACAAGAAACCATGCAAGTAATGCAGCTAAGAAATTCCATCATGGCCTTTTGACCACCACATCCAAGCAAAAATAAAAAAATCTAATTCCATCATGGCCCTCATCAGAAGAGCATATACTTTCCTTGATAACCACACATTTCTCCTCCGATATAAATTCTTCTTCAACCCACACCTTGAATATGCTAATCAAGTTTGGAAACAACACTTTAAAAAATACATCCCCATATACTAGAAAATGTCTACGGTCGTGCTACCAGAATGTTACCAGGAATGAAAGATCTAAATTGCAACAAAAGACTATAAGACTACTTAAACTTCACAGTACAGAAGAACCCGAGGATACCTAATAGAAACCTACAAAATAGCCACAAAATATTACGACACCCAAATAACTCGAAATTTCTTCCAATCAATAGCAGAACTTCAAGAGGATACTCACTAAAACTTCCACCAGCCAACAAGAACAGAACAAGAAGAAATAGCTTCAAAATCAGGATAGTCCAACTCTGGAACCAACTGCCATCGGAAATCGTCACATCCCCATCTATATAGCAACTTTCGAATGAAGGCTGGACCATCATCTCAAGAATCACTCTGAACACAATCCATTCTGGCCACCATAAAAAGCACCAAAATATGATTAAATAGAAGGAGCTGATCGTAAGAGGCTATTTTAAGCCTGAATGAAAATAAGAAGAGAACCTGTAAAAAAAATATAACACTTGATGCTGCTTCTCATCCTATCAGCTTTGCACTAGTGATCACCTGATCAAATAACATCAAAACTGCCCATGCAATGCAAAAATTATCCAATAATACCAGAAACAAGTCTTAATTCTGATCTCTTTAGCGAAGTCAGATCAAATTTATTTAGCCCAGTTCACTATTACAATAAACCATACGCATTATAAACTATACAGTATGCAATCAAAAAAAAAAAAATAAATAAATAAATAAATAAATAAACCAATTAATTTGCTTAATGCACGCCCATAATAAATGGCACTACATAGTTACGGTAATACAGTAGCTAACATTAACTTGCGGAAGCCGGAATCATAACAGCCTCTCTAATTATTACATGAATCTATAAACGAAGATGAAACTCTTCGAATTCCTTGGGCTGGGACAGCAGGCTTTTGCTTTTCCAAAAGAGTTTCCTGTGAATCATGACACATTTTCTTTACATAAGAGAAACAATATGTGACATTTTTCTGAACGCAAATAATATAATATGATGAGTATGAGTATAATGAGATAAATAAGATGAATACATGTATATGCATGAGTATATTTATCTCCTCGGAGTATATTTCCATGAAATAATAGAAAAGGGAAATATTGGAACACAGCTGAGTCATATATCAGATCAAATGGTCGCAGCAACCCCATTCTTTCTAAAATTTAAGTAATCTTCCTTATACTAAATAATACTAGTAGTAATCCAATGTCTGTATGAACTATGATTCAACCTACAAAGTTATCATCGAAATCGAATTTTGCGTGGCTTCTTGCGTCCCAGCGCTACTTAATTCTTGATTCACTCAAAACTAATTCTCAGTTGGATCAATGTAGTAAACTTCCGGTTGTATTCTTTGCTGGACGAAATTTCATTTTCGCACCTTCATGCAAAGTGGATGTAATATATCTGTAATTGAAGCTGTTTAATATAATAGTTATTGGTATGGCGTCTGCGAGTGAGCATCTTACGACTGAGGCGGTGTGTAGAAGAGCCATGAAAGTTGCAGTGAGTCTGATGTGTACGGAGGCTGGCTTCGCATTGGCTGAGGATGCGGCTCTTGAAACTCTCATCGAAATGGTTATCAGCTGTTGGTATCCCTTGAAATTGTTCTCATCAGTACCTTAATCTTTCGATCTTTTTCAGTTTTAACAGAGCTTGGCCGTAGTTCTCGGGCGTTAAGTGAGTTATCATGTCGAACAGAAGTAATGCCGGGCGATGTTGCTCTAGCATTGATTGAAATGGGTATGTTTCATGAGAGCGAATTTTACATTCTTATTCTCTAAATTCTGGGTGTTTTGTTTTCATTACAGGTCAGAGGATTGATGAGTTGGTTTCATACGCTAAATCAACAAAGCATAATGTGTTCATTCCTCGTAAGTTTTGCATATCTCTTATTATGTAACTTTGAACATCGTGAGCATTGTGTAATATTTCTTCCCTCAGCTGGCCATGCCCCACAGCAACCTCCGCCTCGAATATTACAAGTTGGTGAGAAGAAAGGTCATCCCACTCACATTCCCGATTACCTCCCTTCGTTTCCCGATCCTCACACCTACATCACAACCTCTGTACGTAACTCCTGGTTCTCTCATTTGTCGTCAAACCTCCCCGTTACAGACACACAAAGCTCCAATGACTGAATACAAACTAGTGCGTGAGAAAGCCGCCTCACAGAAAAGAGATGTCGAACGAGCGTTAACGAGATTCATAGCTAAGACAGGAGAGACAGAGAGTCTCTTCCAAGATGACCCGTACGCGTTCCCCCGTGGGTGCACTCTCTTAATCTTATTTCCATAATCCTGTTGTGTTTTTCATTCCAGTGATAGCCAACCGGCCGAAACCTCTGCCATATTTGGAATCCCTGCTTCCAAAAGACGAAGAGGGAACAGCACAAGATGAGGAAGCTCGCATCCCGGGACCCGGAGAACGCACAGCCGCCACACAAGCGCCCCCTCCCTCCCCTCCCCCTGATACACCCACAAAAGCAGAAAACAAATCTTTGAATGATTCTAAAACGGAAGCCAATGAGACTGAATCAGAGAATCCAATTGATAATCCTTATTTAAGGGCAATTACTATGCCCAAGTTAAAAGGTGTTAATCGTAAGGCTAAATGGTGAGTCATTAAAGTTAAACAAATTTATTCCTGATCTGGTTCTCTTTTATTCATTCTCTTACCTGCTTGCCTGCTTATCTCTCGGTCTCAGTAACATTAACCATGGATGTGATTGCTCCGGTTTTTTGGGGTTTGATCGGATCGTGCTTGAGATCAATGCAAATCGGTGAGATCTCATGATGCTATTATAGGGGGGTGGGGGTGGTGTTGTCATGTGTGCGACCGACGCTCGGGGAAAATCACACAGCAGAAGCTGGCAGAAATGATCTTTTGTCTATTATTTTGTCCTATGGCCATTGGCTACTTACATACTTGTACATTATTTTGTTCCTGACTTCATTTTCTCCTATTCAATAGTCAGATTTTTTTATTTTTCTGCCCTTTTACTAACTTTTCATTCTGGGTTTTCAGAAATACTCTGCCTAATTTGGCATCGCTGATTTGAAATTTTTTCTGGGGGAGTATGCCCCCAGACCCCTCTAGCTTTGGATGCCTTCAGCACCCTTTTTACTGGTGCAAAATATTTTCAGGTTTTTTTTTTATTAGAAAGTCAATCAAACCCATAATTAATCTGACCATTTCTGAATCATAAAATTAGTGTAATATTATCAAAAAAGAAGCACTTCTGCAAAAACAAAAGAATTTTTTTATTTTTCATAAAAATCTATGCCTTCTTTTCCATTTCCAAAATCTTGGGCATTTCTTTCAGTGCATCTTCGTATGCATCAATGTAAACCTTCAACTCTGACGGCTTCACAGTTTCCGTCTTGAAATCACTTTTTCCTGCTTTGTGTAACATTTCCTTGAAGAATTTAACCTGGAAAATAATTTACAGAAATCAGAATTCATATTAAATGAAGAAGCCATCGTTACCTGTGAGTGATCTAGAAGGGTGATAGCCGATCCTGCATGCCCACCTCTAGCTGTGCGTCCCACTCGATGAACGTAATTCTGGATAAAATTCGGAACGTCGTATGAGATAACACACTTGGCGTTTTCAATATCCATTCCTCGGGCCATTTGGTCAGAACACACCACTCTGCAGATAATATTACAATGCAGATAATCATCATTTGAACATTCAATCTCACATCTCAATTTTCCCAGCTGCAAATTTCTTGAGAGTTTTCTGTCGTTTGTTGATTGAGATGTGAGAACTTAGTTCTTCCACGCTGACTTTACCCATCAGACGAAGCAAGGTACAAAGCCTGTTATATAGCACGGATGAAAAATAAAACCATCGAGCAAAATCAAAGCTGTTATCAAATACATACCTGTGAGTGGATTTGACTGAATTAGTGAAGCACAAAACTTGACGATATTTGCGTGTGTGGATGAGGTGGAAGAGAACCAACGGTTTCGTGTTCTCTTCACATTTGATGAACATTTCCTAAGTAAACCAAGCATCAAAAATGATTAAGAGTGCATATCATGAACACTTACGTTGAGGCTGGCAGGTGTTACATATTTATTTATGGATTCCATTTGTGACGATTCATCAGTTCCCTCTTTAAAAAATAAATAAATTATAAAATGCAGATAAAACAATCTTGATATTTGCATAAGACACAAAATATGAAGGTTGTTAAGGTCACCTGCTATCTGTCCATTTTCTAGGAGTTTTGCTGGTTTACCGGATGCTGTGAACAGACGCGGTTGAAAAAGTCGCATCTGCTGAAGAACCTCAGGATTCTGAGATAAAGTAGCAGAGAACAGCAACTTTTGTAACTAAAAAAATAAAAATAAAACAAGTCAGTCAAAGCTTGAGGTGCAGAATTTTTTTAGGGAGAATTCCCAAGAGGAAAGCAAATAGTCAAGAGAGAAAAAAATTAGATAAAAAAGTTTTAAACGAAAAAAAAAATTCTATACCAACAGTTGAGAAATGATGCAGAAATTGCAAAGTGTCGCTTGAATAAGACCCTAGTATGAATAATGATTGAGCTATGGTGGAACCGTTGGAAAATTTAGAGATGCATTCAATTAGGTACTGTGATTACAAATTCAAGACGGACAGAAACACAAACACAAGCAAAAATTTCTATAACAAAGCGATATAAATTGTTTTTTTGTTTCAAAAACAAAATTCTAAAAATAAAATAAAATAGCATATACAACTCACAGGAATCTTGAATTGTCCCGATCTGAATGAAAGAGGAAAAAAAAGTAAAGATTTAGATATTTAACACCAACATGAGGATAATCATCGTACCCTGCTGCAGAGCACAGATTTGGAGAGAAACGATGACCAGATGTGACGGAAGTGTCGTAAGTATGATGATATACAGCGTTCTCCACTTTGAGAACCCAGTCAAATTTAAACTCCTTCATAAGGCGATCAGCTTCGTCAATAACCTGTGTCAGCACATTAAATTACGGATTCAGATAAAAGGGAGCGTAACTCACCAGAAAACGTAATTCATTCAGACAGAATCCTTTAGTTTCAATCAAGTGATCTACTAATCTTCCGGGGGTTGTGATGACAATATCAGCAGGACATTTAGTTCCATTTGGCCTGTGCATAAAATTCCAAATGATATATTTTCTGATATCAATTTCAAAGATTTTTTTAGTTGTACGTTACCATAATTGATTTATTTATGTGTTTATATTTTTTATATTTTGTATATTTTTTACTATTCCTCCATACTTGAGCTACTAATTGCTGCTATCGATTATATCTTTTGGTTTGTGTGTTTGTTTGCCTTTTTTTTTTTTTTTCTTCCTGTTCATTCATGTAATAATTATTAACAAACCTGATTTGTTGGAATAAACATTATATATATATATAAATTATAGCTATGAAGAGAAAAATCGGAGAGCTGCAGCAGAACAAACCCAAATGTCATTTGCTGCTGTTCATTCTCAAATGATTTGTAACCAGCCGTGAGAACAACCTAATGAAACAGTGAGCGATACATAAACCAAAAGAAACTAAAATTAACCAATAATAGACTTACTTTCAGATTGGTACCCGCACAATATGTACAGAACACTTTGTACACTTGTTGAGCTAAATCGCGAACAGGGAGAACAACAAGAGCACGAATGGCAGGCACCACTCTCCGAGACAGCGCCTGTTACACGATGTTAACTAAAAACATCACAGCCAAGATCCAATGATCTACCTGCACAATGGGCACGACATAAGCAAGTGTTTTGCCAGAACCGGTCGCAGCTGAGCAGCACAAGTCACTTGGTCGGAATCCACCTTTAGTCAGAGCGTAAGGGAATTGTTTATCAAAGGAATTCATGGTAGCGGGAATTAATCTCGCTTGAACTGTGGATGAAAAAAAGCAGATGAGAATCAAATCGGTGGGGTCAGACTTCGCGCACCAGGGAAGAAATCTTTGACGCCATTCTTCTCCAGAAGAGTGATGAGTCGTTCATCAAGATCAGCCGTTTCTGCCAACGGACAGCGTTCGGATTTAATGTCTGATGAAATTGACGTAGTTTTAGTTAACCAATCAGGTAGAACTCGAGAAACCTACAAAAAAAAGCAACTCTGAATTATGATCAAAACTTCTTGTAATGGAAGTACCTTTTCTTGCTTCCTCTTTTTGACATGTCCAATGATTGTGAAACCACCGACTGTTTTCTTACTCTGCTGTGACTGTACTGATTCCCCGTTTTCATGAGTCTCCTCTTCCACCTCCTCCTCCTCTTGAATCTTCTTCTCCTCCTCCTCCTCCTCCTCTCCCTCCTCTTCTTTGAGCTCTTCACTCTCGTGTTCCTTCTTTTTCTTCTTCTTTGATTTCTTCTTCACAGATTCATCTTCCTGCGCATCCTCTCCTTCTTCATCCATCTTCTTCCTCTTCTTTTTCTTCTTCTTTTTCGTTCCCTCGTCATCATCCTCCTCAACATCTTCATCTGCTCGTTTCCTCTTTGATGCTTGTTCATGAAGCTGTTTTAAGATTTCATTTGACTTTCTCTCTTTGTCTTCATCTTTATTCTCTTCGTCCCCAGTAAATCTAATAAGTTAGTAAAACAATTATTTATGTATTTCAAAAGTCAGCTTTGAATGCAAGCTAAAATTGAAATTATCCATTTTCAAACGCTTGGATATATTTTCAAGCATGAGATTGCGTGTTCATTCATAAAATGTAGTGAAAATTGTCAAGTAGTATAACAGCATGGAGGTGTCCTCGAGTTCTTGTAATATCGCTCATTTGAACAATATTTCATGAATAGCAGTCTATCACAGATAGTGATTCGTGGAATATGAACATTACCTGATCATAGAAAACAGTGCCATTTTGTAAAATACAAGAAAACTCTAGATCATACGATAAATTAAGAAAAAAACATTAGTTTCAGGATCACGTTTGCATTTATTAGATCATGGGCGCGGCCATCTTTGTTGATGACGTCATTCACGTATCGACAAAACGACTTCCTTTAGCGTCGACATGGCAGGAAGATGACAACCAAAGAGAGTGAGGAAGAACCGAGAAACTGCCGCATAGGCCGCATCCCAGGCCTCCCCTGGGGTTCTGATTTACCAAGGAGAGAAGCAATATTACTTACGTGTGTGTTGGTCTTGTTTACAGCCTTCTTGGTGTCTGTGATCACTGATTCGAAGGTGTTCTATAATCAAAACAATGTGTCAACAAGCAGACGGCAGTCTTCACTTGCGTCATCCAAGGAACTGAGTGGGGGCGGCATAAGGAAGAAGCCGCTATTTTGTAATCCAGTACCCCAACCTCCGCCACAGATTGCTCCAAACAACGATGAATTCGAAGCACCTCATCGCGTTGGCCCCACAATCAAAGCCAAGAAAAATATAAACGGTAAGATATCTGTAACATCCGATATGGAATAAATTCAATAATCACTGAGATTGTGAGAATGGGATCGTTATCCGTTAATTAATCCTTGAATACATAATTGTTTTAATTTCTAGACCGGTCTGGAGAAGCCATAGCTGCCAAGAACTTAGCCAAAGATATGGATCACCATGGAAAGGATGAAAAAGCGCACAAGTTATATGAGCATGCGCTGGCTCTTGCACCTGATCACCCAGACATCCTCAACGATTTTGGCGAATTCCTTGAGAAGAAACAGCAAGATGTCGTATCAGCTGAACACTTGTACTGTAAGGCGCTCGTTCTAAGTCCCTCCCACATGAAAGCGCTAACCAACCGACAAAGAACTCTACCATTGGTCGAAGAGATCGATCAGAATAGCTTCAATCGCATTGACAACAAGAGGGATGTTCTCATGTCTGTTCCTGATAATCATCCCGGACTGAGACGCCAAATTCAAGAGGACTACTTCCGGCACATCTACCACTCAGCCGCCATCGAAGGCAACACATTTACTCTCTCACAGACGCGATCTCTGGTCGAGACACGACTCGCGATTGGAGGCAAAAGTGTCGTCGAACACAACGAGATCCTCGGCATGGACGCTGCTCTCCACTTCATCAACACCTCTCTCATTCACCGCATCGGAGACATTCGTCTGCAGGACATCTTGGATCTTCATCATCGTGTTCTCGGTTTTGTGGACCCTTTAGAAGCGGGTCGATTGAGAACAACGCAAGTTTTCGTCGGTGACTTCACTCCGCCAAGCGCTAGCGACATCCGCGTATTGGTTCAGGAATTCATCGAGTGGTTGAATTCTGATGATGCTCTCAGCCTGCACCCGATAGAACTAGCGGCCCTTGCGCATTACAAGCTAGTGTACATCCATCCCTTCTACGATGGCAACGGTCGCACTTCACGGCTATTGATGAACCTGATCCTCATGCAAGCGGGGTATCCCCCGATTATCATCAAAGTGGACGAAAAACACGAATACTACAAGCATCTGCAAACAGCTAACGACGGTGATGTTCGCCCTTTTATTCGATTTATCGCTCGGTGTACAGAACGGACTATAGACGATTATTTGATGGCATCTATTGAGAATATCAACATACAAAAAAGCATCAGTTCTCACATGGATGACGGCAGGACCATCATTCTGGAGGATAAATCATCAGAAAATTATCAATTTCCGCCTTAAGAATTCAGGACTAAAAGCTTGCCTATAATTATTGGACTCATTTCATGTGTGCAATCATATTTTTTGTTTTGTCGTTGGATTTTCTCTTCACTATACTGCATAAATTAATAAAGTAAAGATACTGAAAGAATGTACATGTACCCTCATTAATCTGACCAGGTTTGTTCCCATTGATTTGGGTCGGATTAATGAATTCGTCTCACCATCGGTTCTGATTATTTCTTAACTAATGGAAGGAAAGAAACATTAGAAGAAAGAATGATTTGATAAATTATGCAGTGATAGTTCCAATAAGTTTTACTTCCAAAATTAAATATATGTGCTTACATTTACATGTATGTCTCATGTATAATTCAAGAATGCTGCCCAGCTGAGGACTATAGTCCCACAAGCACAAATAGCCCACACAGCTGTTAGGTGGGCGATCATTCAGATAATGGAGTAATAAATAAAGTAAGAGATATACAAGAACCACTATAATATTATGGTTAATGTTTAGAATTTTGAAATTTACATCCAATCAGAATTATAAACTTGCTTGTTACACATTTGTCAACTAAAACGTTCACAAAGGAATGATTGACGAACGTGTTGGGTGTAACTCATTTGAACTGGCAATTGGCAAAGCCAACAATAAGTCAATATTTACCCAGTAAGCTACATCTAGTGATGTTTAGTCATAAACTCATAATTATACAAAGTATGACACATTATAAATAATGTACACAATTGTGAATGTGATTTGCTGATCATGCCAGTAACAATGAAATAATAACCAGTGCAGAATAATAAATTAAATATTGAAATATCATCATTCTATAATTATAAATATGAATGTGTAGAAATAATGAACTTAAATTAGAAGAAAAGATTGAATCAAAAAGGCATATTTCTAGAGGAAAACAGAACACAGCACATGCATGTAAATGGAGGAACATTCATTGCTCATAATGAGGATCTGAAACATTATTCCCATAAAAATTTGATGTAAATGTAAACATGTAACTATTAGGTTTCAGTTGGCAACAATGATTAGTGATTTATAGTCCTAGTAAGTCTGAATTCTTTATTCAACATTTTAAAGACTCTAAAGTCATTTCGACTTTCGAGTCTTTAAAATGTTGAATAAAATGTAACAATGCACCTTGTATTCAAGTCAATAACCAGTGGTTACATTGTAATCAGAAAATAATATTAAATAATGAAGTCTGTTGAATACACTGTACACAATGTAATGAAAAAATAAATAAAAATACACATGTAAAAAGGAAAATAATGCACATCAAAACATTTGATATACATAATATAATACATATAAATCCGGCTCTGGCAGCTCATTAATAATTAATACAAAGTGTTACCAGACAGAATTACTATACAGAATCAACGCTTACCGTAACTAACAAGGTGTGAATGTGCATTGAAATTCTATGATTCAT
The DNA here is from genome assembly GCA_000328365.1 of Capitella teleta. Taxonomy (NCBI): domain Eukaryota; kingdom Metazoa; phylum Annelida; class Polychaeta; family Capitellidae; genus Capitella; species Capitella teleta. The sequence goes on along the minus strand of KB293569.1, from coordinate 304,328 downwards.
ATCATTATTATTATGAACACAACGTTATGATTAAATTACTCAATGATTACAGTATTTAGCACTCTCATTCAGAGTTAGCTCAAACACAAAACCACTTCGCACAACTCAAAGATTTTTCCCCCAGTATTTTGAGGATACTTTCAGCTCTCGCCAGCTGATTTCATACTTTTGATGATGATGTCATTGATGATAATCCACTCCTCCTGGCCCTCGGTCACTCTCACACGAACACATTTCGTCCACTCAGAAATCTGCATATTTTCCACCTGAACGACACCTTTCTCAAAATCAGCAATTTTTGTGAAATCTGCACACTGAGATCGTGCAACTTGGTCTATATCTTGCGGAGGAGCATTTCCCTGGTCAGGGGTCTCCTTTGGTGGGCTGATTTCAAGCACACCGTGTCGCAAGTAATCATTCTGTTGCGTGTCACGACCTGTCTGGAAAAACACTGACGTTAGCTTCTGTTTCTCTTGAAAAACGATGAGAAAAATGTCGTCTCTTTTTGGCTGTTTACCCCAAAAGTAGCCGCTCTCACTATACGGAGCGGATGGCACGTAACTTGAGTACGCCTCAATGCTGGTGAATATCTCAGCTGCTGGGTTCTTGGTTGTGTTGACTACAATACTGAACACGGGTAACTTGGCGTCCCTCCCCAGCGCAAAGAATTTATCTTTGTAAATCCGCATGGATGATTTCCCAGGGAGTGAGGAGTGCTCGCCAAAGTGCTGGAAAAGCGTCGGGCGATGAAGGATCTGATGATCTTGCACGAGGATTTTCATAAACAGTATGTACAAATAATCCACAGGCTGCTCGTCATAGAACATGATGAGGAAGCGAGAGAATTCCTCCAAATCGGACGAGCGGATCAACTTGCCGATGAAGCCGAGCGTGGAGAAATCCAGGGTCACCCAGTGTCGGTTCTGCGATTCAATGAAGCTTTTGATCACGGGGAAGTAATGCGGTGATGTCATAACATCATCCTCAATCTGCATGTAATACTGGGAACGGTTGCGCGCGTAGTAAAACATGAATGAGAAGTCGACCACTTGTTTTGCTCTCCATGTAACTCTGTCATCAGGGTCGTTATAATTGCGTTTGAGGTTGGTTAACGGTGGATAAGCGGAGGAGTTCACTTGTAGGATTTGAATGAACCCGGCGTTCAATTCCTTGGAGAAGGAAGAAGTGACGGCGGACACAACCTTCTGACGCTGCTTCGGATCGAAATCAGCCGCAAATATCAGAATTTGCACCTCAGGAAGTTCCTCCTTAGGATCAATATTACTGAGCAGTGATTTAACTGTTGTTCTCAGATATTGAACACCAGACATTTCGCGAAAGATGGTTGGTATGCCGATAATCAGATACGCTGAAATGAAAACACTTGATTATAATAATCTCAATTCAGAGTAAAACAAATTCTCACGTTTGGTGCTTCTTTTTCCATCAATTACATGAATCAAGTTTTCTTTCAACGGGAATTCTCCCAATTGCACGTTCATCGAGTGGCGAATTTCAACCACTGTTGGCTTATCCGGTTTGTCAGGCGGTTCTTCATCTTTGACCTTAAAATAAAATCAAGGTTAAACACCAAGGCCTCCATGATCACTGGCAACCTGACCTCATTTTCAAATTGCTCAATCACAGGGTCATCTTCATGGAAGGCTGGTTCCATTTTCGATCTGAAGTGGTCGACTGTAAAATTAGAAATATTATAAAAGGAGAAATTGTTGGGGAGAAACATCATACTCAGTCGCGGGTGATAGTCTTTCTCCTTACGAGACGGCGCGACATCATCATCCTTTGACAACCAATGAGCAAGCGGCGTAAGTAACGCCAAGAAAAGCACCAGGGGGAGCACCTTTTGCAGGCGACGCTTCAACACACGCATCATTTGGCTGATTCTCCTGTTTGCAATTCATTCTGAAAATTCAAATAGTAAAATTAATTTCTGCGTGCTCAGTATATTCACTGCACTGTACACTCTAGAGACTAGGTTACGCATTTCTACTATATTATCTAACTATATTCTTATCTGTGAAATTTTGCCTCTGGTCACAAGTGAAAATTAAGAGATCAATTAAAGACTGATAGGCCTAGAACACTAAGCACAGCTGAACTGGGTGAGTTGTGATGACTGTTTACCATTGGAGTCCCTGATGTCTTTGCCGTAGTATGTCAGCTGCTACAGACTCAATGATTAGACAACATATAGGTTGATCTCACTATGCCCAATTGTAATATTTTGCGAGACTTAATGAATTTCAGTCTCACACCACGCCGATTAATCTGTACATATCATTCAGTGCTACTGTCAGACATACTAGTAGTACTACTAATAATACTCAAGTACCAAGGTTACAGGGTACTAAACTGTATAGTAGCCTGGTATACTCTCATAGATAATAGTCTCAGGACTGATTCTCACACTTTTGTGTGGATTATATGTGTCACAAGGGACCCTAAAGCGTAGGTTTGTGCATCACGTGAACCTGCTTCCAAAAAGGAACCTATTGATACCAAATATGCCCAGATTAGAGACATTGCGTGAATCAGCAGCACCTTGCGGTTGTGCTGACCAGTGACTCCGTTCTTTACCCTGATTAATCAGTAATCACACCTTCATCGGGAATGCGGAGCTTCTTGTAAACTGGATTACTTGTGTATCTTCTATCAATGACTACATCAGTGTGATTTGTGCTTCCAATTTTCTGTTGCCTGGGTTACTAATTAGTGACTATTCACACCATGCTGACATATAGCAGAGCTGCTCTAAGCTTTATCTTTGAGACTACGCCAAGAGCAAACATAAGGATCAATGTGTGCAATAGCCATCGCCCCTCTAGACTGCTTCGGTCATCAAATCGATTGCTTTTGTCGGTCCCTGGAACCAAAAAGAAAATTGGAGACCAGGCTTTTGGTCATTACGGAACAACTTACCTGAACATCTCCGAAGCATTCAGAACACTGATTATTTTAAAAGACACTTGAAGAGTCACCTTTTTAACATCGCTTTTTAATATTTCTATGGCAATTTTTATGCACAACGCATATAGAAGCGTAGCACTTTTGCGTTTTAAAAGAAAATAAATATTATTATTCTTATTATAGATGATGGTACTCTCAGTCTCACTCTTTAACCTGTTGTCCCATGAATTATGATGATGCTCGCAACACTCAACAATGGTAAACAACAAAAGGACATAATTATTATTATTATATTATTATTATAGGTTGAAGTACTCTGCCAGTATCTGCCACTAGATTATCTGCCATTAGCTGCATTCTTTAGCCATAATAAGTGGGGATCTAATTATCAATATAGAGGCATGGAACGAGATTAATCTGCCATCTGCCCCGAATGAGTCTACGTGATGATGTCATGATGATCATGAAATGATGAATCAATGATGAACATCTGGTACTCACCACTACACTGCAGACTGCTCACGGAATTCAGGCTGGCTTGAATTGCCGGACCAAAGACGTTCAGTGTGGCTCAGTGTGATTGACACATTATACTACAGCGAGACAGATCGAGGGGTCGTATACCTCGTCCGATTTATCTGTGCTACATTATTCATTATTATATCGACGTAGGCTACAGCTTAGAAAATAAACACACCGGGACCACAGAAAATGTGTCAAAGGTCAGAGATCATTGGCCTAAATTTATTACTAGACCCTGAAGGTTTCGATATTACGATTGCCGGAAATTCGGTATATATGAAAAGTTGAATGCCACATATACAGAGTGGGTCAAAAGTAATCTATCTATTCCATGTTAAAGATGTCAATGTTTTTCAATGGCACTGCACTTTTCCGAGAAAGTGTTACAAAACGGGTCGCAGTGTAAAAACTATGCAATTCTCAGAGAAATGAATACCTAGGTGGTATATGGATAGTTTAACATTTCGTGCTGCTATTCCTATCCTTTGAAATCCAGTGTTGTCAGCATTGATGCAATTTTTTCTCAATCAAAAGAGTGCACCCAACATTCGGCGATATTTTGATCATTTTCCCTTTCAGCCCCTGACCATGGATGAGCATAATTTGGATGCTCTAATAAGGCATCGCTCTCATGACAGAGTAGGCCTTACAGCACATAATAATGGGAATGCATCGTACATTGTAAATTGACTGTTGGAATGGTGGAGGTGTTGGCAATGAATGTATTATTTCACCAAGCAGCTCTGCCGTGGCTTTTTCAGCACTTTATGTTCGAGAGCATTATCTTGTTACAATCCAAATGAGCTCTTCTGTCGTTATTCCGGTACATAGCATATCACATAATGTAACTACTTACTCAAGAAATAACAACAAAGAAAAAGATAAAAAAAAATGCGAAGTAAAATAGTCACTAAAATCAACGTTTTTTGGCAGAAAATTACGATGCTGCGTAGGAAGCGGTGAACAGCAGAGAATGTGCACAAAATATTTTCTTTTTTGGGCCGGTCATTTAAATCGGACTATTTTCTTTTTTTGGGCCGGTCATTTAAATCGGACTCATTATTAATTATCTTCATGCATACAATACTATTATTCTTAAATTACTATTATATAGGATGGACAAACTATATTCTATTGTTTGTGAGTGCTGTTGTTGAGATTGTTGCACTAATGTTTATCTACTGAAATCAAAACAAAGCAGATAATTTGTACTACAGCGCCACACAACAGATAAAATTCTGCAATGCTCTTTCAGGGGCCCATCCGATTAGGCGCACATATAAGCTCTTCACAATAACTTACCACTCACATTTAAAAGTTTCTCCCTCATTCAAAATTAACGTTTTATTCGATTTCTTTGCCTAAATGGATGCATAATAACCTGATCAGTCCATATCAGGTATTTATATTTTGGAATAATGGATAAATTAATAGCAAATTTCAAAGTTTTGTTTTAATAGTACACAGCGCCCAGCCTTGTTACACAGTTTGGCAGCACTGACAAATGTTGACTGAAGAATCCCAGTGGGGTCCATCTTCCTTCTTGCCACTGTTCGAGGCTAGCCCCTACTCCGACGTCTGAGGTATTGGGGAACATTGCAAGTGGCCCCTCTTCTTCTGGGTGGCTGAGAGTTGCAGCACAGGCCAGCAAAGTCTTTGCTGCATTGAAGGCGTGCTTGTTGGAGTCTGACCACTGGAGAGAAACACAGGAGCTTTTTTGATTAGCTAGAACGTGGAGCAGATGGAGTACAAAAGCTGCTTTCAAAAATTCACCATTCCTAAAAACCGACGCAGCTGTTGTGCAGTAGATGGCTGGGAAAATCTCTGTACAGCACGCACCTTCACGTAATGTCCCGGGAAGTGTAAACTATCCTTGCCGAAGTGGAATTTGTCCGGCCTTAAGATTAGCCCATGTTGCTCAATGTGACGGAAAACCTCTTTCAGGTCCTGAAGATGCTGTTCCGGGCTAGCAGATGCTACCAGCATATCATCCATGTACACGAACACAAACTTCAAACCTTACACAATTAACCTTGTCCATTAATCTTTGGAATGTCTGTCCGGCGTTCCAAAGTCAAAAGGCATGTGTATGAATTCCCAAAGCACAAATGGTGTAGTTATTGCAGTCATATCCACGTCCACTGGAGCCACGAAGAATTTGTTCTACCCTCAGACCAGATCCAGGGTGCTGAAAATGCGTGCCAAATTCAAATTGCTGACAAAGTCTTGTATGTTTGGCACTGGATATCTACCTGGAATGGATGCACAATTCAAACGTAATTCAACATAAGTGCCATTCTGCGTTATTTTTCTTCACCATATATGGAGGGGAGATGACCAACAGCTCCTTGAAGTACGAATTATCCCTAAACCCTGGAGATGCGTGAACTCAGCTTTTGCGGCTTGGAGTTTGGATCCAGGCGGCGCGGGCGACCCCAAACAGGTAGCCCTGTCGTAGGGATGTGGTGAAACACACCACGTTGGTAGACCCCAAAGCCAGCCAGAAAAAGATGACGATCCAGCCAAAAAATATCTGAGCCGCCGCCGCCAGAATTCTGCTGATCCACCAAAAAAAAGTTGGCTCAGCCGTCGCCAAAAATCTTCGGTTAGCTGTATTTCTTTCGAGAAAATTGGCAGATAAAAATGTCATGATTTATATAAATTCACAAAGTACACTGTCAATGTATACAGAGTAGGCCACAAGTGGTCTATCAACCCCGTGTTAAAAACAAAAAATCAAATTGGCTGAAATGTATAATTTAATCAAAAAAATAACAATCTGGTATAGATTGACTATGTTTGTTATTCGGCGCCCATTTATGCCAAGGAATCAAGTAAAAAAATAATTTTGAATGAGGGAGGAACATTTAAACGTGAGTTGTGTGTGATCGCAAAGAGAGTAAAAAATGAACAAGCATTAAAGAATGGCATCTCTTGTATGGTGATTCAATACAAACTCTGTACATTGTTTTGATTTTATGAGATAAGCATTATATATAGTGCTACTCTCACAACATTATAGCAATATCAAACAAAACAATAGTACGAGAGCATTGACTTAATTATGCGTCCAATGAAGCCTATCCATGGTCCAGGTCTCTGTTTGCCACCAAAAGTGGGAGTATCATGGAATGTTGAGTGCATTCACTCTAATAATTGAGATAAATCGGCATAAATGCTGATGACATTGTCATATAAATTATGGAATGGCAGCATGGCATGTTAGACATATCAAACCAAGTATTTATCTCTCTTATCTTTGTGTGGTTTCTACACAGTGATCTGTTTTGCAACACTTTCTCAGATATGCGTAGCACCACTAAAAAAACATTGAGATCTTTAACATGGAGTAGACAGACTATTTTTGGCCCACTCTGTATATGGTGTCTATTTGATCCAAGCACCATGGGTGTGAGCGCGACTCTCTCTGACAGAGAGAGTAGAAAATAATTCAACGTAGCTTTTTATATTATTTTAAAAAGGTTCTAATGAAGAGTTTTTTTTAAGACAAATACTTTTTACTGATATTAAAATGAAACATGCAATTATATTACTGTACAAGAACTGCGGATAAGGAAGAAATAGCTCTTAATTCACTTGAGGAAAAGGTAGGATGTGACTTTTCCAAATATTTGAAAGGCGGCCTGGGGTTCTTTATGCTACACTATCATAAACAGTAGTACACAGCGCCCGGTCTTGGTACGCAGTTGGAATTTTAAGTACATGTATAGCTTAATCATATATTATGTGCCAATGGAAATAATGTTTTCTGCTACATTCCCAATGGTAAACCTGCCCCAAATTCCCCTACACAAGTTGTATTTTCTACCATTATTATCTATATATTATAATTTTAGTAATAATATGTAAACATATCTTTTTTTATCTTTGCCTTTCATCTTTCTTCCATATGCAGAGCCTTTTTGCTTTTTTTTTTCTCTAGTGGCGTGGGGGTGGGGTTCCAGCTGCCCAGCATTGAAGCATCAGCAAGCATATTTTTTTATCATATGCTGAGACTGCTATTATTCTTGATACATGTATTTGAGGAAAGGAAACTCAAAAGAAACTTAATTTCGGCCCTTCTGATACGCTCCTCAAGTTTTTATATGAAGTGCCTGAGCAGCAGTAACACCATTGTAAAGCTTGCCAGCAATTATTGTTTTTATGGTTGCATGTATTCTGTAATTAGTGAAAATGTACATTTATGTTCTGTTTTAAGTTCTGTTCCGTTACGTTTTATATTTGATGATTTTGAAAATGTAAAAAGTATAATACAAAGAGGCATGTATGATGAAGCGACGATTGCTGAATCATTAGCCCTAAAAGACCTTTGTTATTTAAGAGATGACCGGATGTTTTTAAACTTTGAAATTACCAGTGAAGAATTACTATGTGCATTTAATCATTTTACAATTTGATTAAGCTACCTTTATGTTGCAGTTTTGATTTGTTTGTTCGTTTGTTTGATTTTCTTTCACCTACTATAATCCTGTATATTTTATTTATACGAATAAATTATTATTATTTTTTTTTTCCTTATGCATACAGCTAGACGTATGTCAGCAAAAACATACATGTAATATTTACATAATGCAAATGTATGTAAATTAGTAATACAGCCAATTTCAGTCAGCTGAAAAGAGTTAGTCAGCTACCAAAAGGTCGACTAACCAACTAGCCAGCCGAAAAAGGCCTCAGCTAGCCACAAAATTAAGTATTGGCTGGTTGGCTTTGGGGTCTACATGTCGTGGATTTGCAATGGAAATCTGGCTACGTCAGCTGAGGGTAGCGTCTAAGAAGTGGCAGGTAGAGATCTGTTGGAGAAATTGAGGGTGCCAATCCACAAGGAGCATCTGTGTTGAAAGCATCGACCAGGCAAGAAATCGTAGAGAGATCATTAATGCGGATCAGCCGTCGGCCAGCATTGTCCACAAGCAAACAATGTTTCAGCAAAAGGTCTGCCTCGAGCAGTCTCTATATCTCAGCTCACACGAAGCATCCCTAAGTTTATGGTAGCCAAGACACACATTGCAAATCACGCTGCCGAAAGTGCGTACTGTGCAAAGCTGTAGAAGAGCATTGGCACTGTATGTTGCACTATCCGATGGGGTAGCTGGTATCATGGAGACCTGCGTGCCAGTGTCGGCCAAGAAAGCACGGCCGAAGAGCAAATCAGTGATTGAGTGTAGTGTTGATGAGGGGCCCACTTGAGTCTGATGGGAACATCGTTGTTTGCTGCAACATGCATCACCCTGGGAGTGAGGCGGGTCGTGCTGATGATGCGGTCAGCCTTCCATGCCAACTGCCTAAGATCTTTAGTCTTTGATGCAGTGATTGCATTTCTCACATCTGTGAGGTCGTATGTTTCCAACAAGAAACCTTTCAGTCTTTCATATTCTCTGACGCCTGGTGATTTTAAGAAGTGCGATGCCCTGGATGCTATCTTAGCGTTCAAGGAGATGGCAACATGGCAGTATGGAAGTAGTATCTTCACTATCTTGTGACCACGTTTGTATTATTTCTTAGTTTGAATTGTGCCTCTGTTTGGATAAACCAGGCTGGAGCGTTGACGGCCCAAAACGGTGGCAATATGATGCTGACTGCTGCGGCTGTCGCTTGAGGAGGCGTTACCCTGCGTGCAATCCAATGTCAGGGTCACCACTAGGGACGAGTTTAATGAGACAACGAGAGACGGTTGATCAAGACTGATGATTTATAACAATTTATATATCCATATTATAAGCTGTTTGCAAGACTCAACCTGAGCGATCCAAGATGAAATAATTAAGAACTATGAAATGGAGTGTATCAAAAAAGGATCCAGAAAAATGTGTGGTAACTACAGAGGGCTTTCTCTCATGGACTCCCTCGCAAAACTTTATGATGTCATCCTTAACAAACGTTTATCCTTGTGGTTTAAACCTGATAGAGAGCAAGCCGGATCACAACCCAAAAGAGGTAGCACAGAGCAACTAATAACATTGAGACTCTGGATCGACTATGCCAAACACAAAAAGAAGAAACTATACCTGGTATTCGTGGATTTTTCTAAAGCATACGACCGGGTGCCTCGACAACTCCTCCTTCAAAGACTCCTTGCCCTAGGATGTGGGACAACAATGGTTCGCACGCTGTCTGTAATCTACAAAACTACCAAGATGATACTCAGATCTGTCACAATAACAGCCTCCGTAGGAGTACGTCAAGGATCACCAACGTCCTGCCTGTTATTCACACTTTTGGTCAACGATATGATTAGAAACCTAAAAGAGAAATGCCAACTGGATGGATTCCTCGAATGGATGCATGTTTTGATGATGATGGATGATACAGGGCTACTAGCGATCAGTCGGAAGCGAGCAGAAGAAAAGGTTCGTGTCCTCAAAGAGTTTTGCACCTCATCAGGAATGATGATCAATCAAGCAAAGACGCAATTTATGGCTATAAATGGCGCAGCTGAAAACAGGGAACCTCTGAAAGTGGATGGCGTAACCATAGAAAATTGCTCATCCTACACTTACCTGGGATGCATCTTTACACATGATGCAAACTTGAAAAACACCATCAACAAACAATGTTCAAGAAAGATGCGCCACGTTATCAAGTTCGAAGCTTTTATTGAAAAGAATCGCAACGCTCCATTCAAAGTTAAAGAGAAGGTGTGGTCAGCGGCCCTTGTTTCCTCCATTTTGTACGGCATTGAGTTGTGGCTCGGATTAGCAGCGATTAAAACCGCCAACGCCATGTACATGCGATCTCTGAGAACACTGCCTGGAGTCAGAAAAACAACCACTGGAGATTTGTGTTTTATTGAAGCTGGTCTGCCCTCGCAGAAGAAGACCCTTGAGAAATTCATTGACGAAAGATCTGATTTAACTGACGACCCTCTCATGTTTACTTTAGAGAAGTGTCGGAGAGCAAACACACGTGTGCACGGTACATCAGAAGCCTGGATCAACATGATTACGACCATGAAAACCAAATCCTGAAAGAAAAAGCAAGAACCTCAACAAGAACCAAGTACCGCAAGTACTGTAACCTGATCAATCTAGAACTGAAGAGGCATAAGATGTACACAGACTTGAATGTCAAAGAATACGCGAGACTGACAACAAGATTTCGCTTGTCCTCTCACAATCTTGCCATAGAACGTGGACGATGGCTAAGAAAACGACCAGAATAGAGAGTTTGCCCTGAGTGTCTTGTTGTTCAAAACAAACAGCATGCGTTAAAAGACTGTACCATAAATGATGCCGAACGGCAATTATTTGCTGATCTATGTTTTAATTTTCCTGATTTTTTTAATGTGCCCTCGCAAAGGATGACTCTTTGCTGCCATGAACTCATTCATTTATTCACGTGATTTCGTAAACTTCCATTCGTTGTATTATTCCTCTTTTTTTTTTTTTTTTTTTTTTTTTTTTGGTATTTCATTTTTAGCTTTTTTTTCATATTTGTTTTGTTTCACTATTTGTGTTGTCCGCAATAAAACATCTATCTATCTATCTATTGCCACATTGGAATAGAAATGATTGGAATAGCAGCATGACATGTTAGAGTAGCCATACCAAGTATTTATTTCTCTTACTTTTGTGTGATTTTTACACTGCGATCTGTTTTGTAACACTTTCTCAGAAATGTGTAGCGCCATTGGAAAGCATTGAGATCCTTAACATGGAGGAGATAGACTACTTTTGGCCCACTCTGTATATGTTTATATTTATGAAGGCTTTGCCTGGTCTGATATGGAAAACCACTTAGAGGCGGTGGGCCATTTTAATTACGATGGAAACTTCAAAAATAATTATTTAATTGCAGATTGTGAATCAGGTGCACACCTGCCAAGAATTCATCTTGGATGCGCTGACCTTCTAACTGAAGAAAACCTATCCCACGGATTCATTAAGGATTGCGCAACTTATGAGCATTGCGACTTGAGAAATTTCAGATTTCACGAACACACCTAGCTTGCAATGGACGCAGGTGTTGGACCTCGAATTTTTTCAAATATTCCTCGAATTGTGGCATTGATCTTCGCATGATTTTTTTTTATTAATTAGACGAGTTATTAATTAACCATTGGTTGGGGCTCTTCATTATAAGGGCCGCGACCTCGTCGTCTGTGGCTGCAGCAAACGTCCGTAGTGGAGCCACATCAGCCGTTGCTCATGAACCAGTGTCGACGGAGAAGTGGTGATGATACCACTGTGGATGTTGCTGATCTAAGAAATGAAAATCAGAGAAATTACCACCTAAGATGAGCGAGGATGGCAAAGGAAATGCTTTTTGTTTCTGCAGCAGTGGATTTGTGGTTGTGCAAAGTTATTTGGCGATGAAACAGAGTCAATTTTCTCAGAAAAGTAGGTAGTTTGTGCATTCCTGTGAAGCTTGGTCAGGACATTTCGCGTTGGGTGAAGCATCTGCATATGCATTGCTAGTTTTGACCGCTGTCATTGCTTCTCTAGTTGGTGTGATTTTCATCTAGCTTCCCGAATGTCGAAATTAAATCATGGCCAGTCAGGGTGGACAGTCATATGGTTGCGTTTCTGGTTGGAGGATGCTCATCAACTAGAGCACGCATGGTTGAATCGTAGATGGAACATGCATCAGTCACAGAGGCTGTTAATTTGTAGTTGTTCGCCACATAGTTCAGAGTCCGCGATGTCAAAATAAAATGTCTATTAGATTGATAAATATCAGTTTTCGAACCGCTACGGTCTTGGTCACTTTCTTGGGCGTTGGTAGACTAATCGTGAGGAGCACACAGGCGTAATCAGAAATGGCCGAGGAATCAGTATCAGTGACGTAGCATTCCAGGCGAGAGAGGCGACTGATGACTAAGTCAAGACTGTGGTCATTCTGATGAGTTGAAACCGTTACATACTGAGAAAGCCGATCTCTCGGATGACTCGGAGTTGAAGCGACGGACACTGGGCAATCCATCTGGAAGTTAAGTTCGCCAAGCACTAAGAGCTCGGTGGCCACGGTGATGCGTCCTAGAAGATCATCAAACTTTTGGAAGAAAGGTGAGCGCATGTTTATCAGGGGGTCTGCCTACACGCGTATTCACGACAGAGATTTACCCGAACAAGGACAGGTAACAATGATGTAATCTTCAAAAGACGCACAGGAAATGTTTTCCAGATTGGTGATGGAGACTGGAGAGGCGTAGATACATGTACTTTATATACACGTTAGTCTAACATTTCATGCATGGTGGCTGGTATTAATTCCAATCATTTTTCCATTTCAATTTTTTTCACTACAAAAAGGGAAAATAATTATTGCCGAATATTGGGTGCAAACATTGGGTTCAACCTGTTGGTTCAACCGATTGAGATTAATTATAATACATTAATTATAATATTGAGATACATTACCTACTATCTTAATGTTATTTAAAGGGTGCACCCCATTCTCCGCGATATCTTTCTTATGCTTATTCACCTAAAATGGAAACAACGCAGATCGTTTGTATGACAGCACCATGCATTGCACACAATATATGCATTCCACGAAGCTGGTTCCGCTGCGCATGAAAATATACATGTATCTTTATGATCGTATACTAATCGAACTTTAATAATCCTGTCTGGACTTATTTTTGTATCCTTTTAAATACGTACGACTTAACTCAGGACATATTGAACAATCTATATATTATATAGGCCTACCATATTGTAATTTTATCATTAAGCATTTAATTTTTGCTAATTAGTTTTTTAACGTATGTTAAAAAAAATCAATTAGCAAAAATTAACTATGAAACGTATTATCTTGAGTTCTAGGGTTAATAACTTATCACAAGTCGATTGAATCGACTGATTTTCCCTCAATTTTACAATAAAAACAGATAACAAACAAAGCCAAGGCCTGATTATTATTTTTATTTTACTTGCGTTGAGTTTAAAAACTATTGAATTATTGATGTCATAATTATATAATCAATTACAATTAAGCTGCTGAATGTGTACGTATATCATACATTTAGGCCAGATAGCAATTGAAATCTGCACTGGAACAATATTGTTCTATTTCGTAATCATTGTCATAATATATTATATGCACTAATCATATCATAATTTGAACAATAATAGGAATAATAACAGAATGATATACGTTTTTCTTTGGCTATAATACTTATCACCACTCTACACACAAAAACTGTCTATATATCATAAGATGCATGAACAAAATTTACACGCTGAACCGGCTCCAAACTTCCCATAAGTAAAACAGGGTTTAGCCCCATTCAAGTCAGGACCATCCAAAATCGTGACTGACCATGTCGTATAATTTTTGGTTATATGGATGGAAAAACCTCTTAATCTTTTGACGTGTCACTGCTTCGAGGTCAGCGTGTGGTCTTCCACCGAATGATATGCACCCTGGGTCCTTCAAACACCAAAACCCACGCGTTTTGCTGTAGGAGAACATCTTCAAAGTGAAATATGGTTCCAAACCAATGAACTTCTCAATCTTTTGCAGCAGTTTGGCAGGATTTTCATGCACGAACGAATCCCCATCATAAATAAAGAACTGCTTCCGGTCAAAGTATTTGAACCAGTTTTCCAGGCTCAAAGCATAAATAGACCTGGCAATAGGAGGGAAATCCATGTTGATTTTGCCGTCATTTAGGGCGTAGCCGTCAAAAGATGAATGTAGTGTTTTATCAAAATCACACGACCAATTGGCCTCAATGCTAAAGTGGAAGTCTGAAATGGCTCGCTGGATCGGGTCGCGGAGTGACAGCATAAGTTTTACATCCGGAATCATTTTGTGCATCCTCTCAGGCGTCCATGAGGACCGGAAGTAGCTAGGTGTCTTCTCAAATGTGACTTCAGTTGAATTTGTTGTTGGCATCTTGTTTACGTACCATAGTTGTCCCTCGCGGAAGTTAGCATTCTGGTCGAAGAAGTGGATTTCTTTTCTTGGGGCCTTGATCTGCGGGTGCCTCACCAAGAAGTGGAGTAATGCAGTAGTTCCGGTCTTGCGCTCACCGATCAAAATACATTGTGGCAGTCTCGGCTTCCGCCCTTCGATGTCTTCCGGGATGGCCTTCAGTTCCGCAAACTTCCGCTCCTTAAACCATTCGTCAACAAGTTCCGAAGGATCTGATCCATTCAGTTCTTCACTCATCAGCTGAGCACGGAGTCTCTCCCTGATAGGGTTTTCATGCTCAAAGTTATCTTTATTCGGATGTTGATACTCCAAATGAAACAAAGTTAACCCATGTGGCTGTATTGGCATGGTGCCAAGAAACACTACTACAAACAATCCTACACAGAGGGCACCGATAGTCAAGTTCTTCATATTCACGTTTAGTTCCAATTAAAATAATTCAAAATCACGACTCTGACCCAGTATTGAAGGGGTCTCACTCAACCGGACTAAAACATGCATACTGGCTATCGGCGTTAGATCTGTGGCATCGCAGCCCTAGCTGATTATAATATATATTAGTTAATCGCATGTCGCAGGTGGCTCACGAAGCTAAGCTATCGAATACCTGCCACGGGCCGGGGTGGTGCGCACAGTTCTAATTTAGGAATGATCTGAGGCGTTGGGCTCACACAGAGCTAGCTCCCGTGAGAACCCCATAGACCATGACAATTTGAAAACAGGCGGGCGTTTGGTGCGAGGTTAACTGACACACGCTGTGACACGGGGTGCATGAGATCAAAGAGAAGTTATGATGGAGACCACGGCTTATCGAGTCAAGGCGGGAAACAAGGGGGATAAAAGGCCAAGGCTGTATATTGTTGGACTGTTGTCCAATCTGGTGCATCCATATCAAACTTATCATTGTTAAATATCATATTATGAGTTAAATGGTACTAGCTGTTTATGAATTTCCGAATCGACTGGCAGACTGTAAGAGAATATAATTACATAATAATAATAAATTGCAAATACACGTAAGCATCGTATATCAACTTAATTTACGAAGCAATAAATTCTAGCTGCTGAGCTGAAAAAAAAGCCCCACATGCTTACATACAAAAATATAATAAATAGTGACTATAATTATAATGTTAAATTTACATAACGTTACATAAATTCAAAATGTGACAGGCTGAGCGATATTAATTAAACTACGGTACAATGCAATCACATATGTTATTACGTGCAACTGCTTCTCATTAATCCGAAATGGGTTGGTTGCATGCATTAATTAATCAATATACGTGACACATCACTGGGCGATCACTAATACTAATAGACCTACGTGTATTATGAAACGGTGACTGGTCAATTCGGCCCAATGGAAAGCTAGCTCAATGATCGTACGTGTGTCTTGTATGTTTGCAAAAGAAACGCCTCTCTTTGGTAATGCCATCACCACTTTCCGGGTATGCATGCATAGACATAAATTTTCGTGTGTACTTTGTCATAATATCAGACATATCAGCATGCAAGGACACCAAAAGCAAATTTAGGTCTATTCACAGGGGATTTATTTGCAGTCAAATATAAGTCGTACTTGTGTACATGTATTATCATAAGCATAATGTTAATTACCACAGATTCAAGTACTGAGTGAAATAAAGACAAGTGATCTTTTCATAGCTTTCTTAACTTTCAGATTTTTGGAAAGGTGAAGGTAAGGAGAAGTACTTTAGATTTCTTAGCACTTTGTATACCCATCCTCTTGGATCCGATGTTTACTATCTTGATCCCTCGCAGTTTTGTGCTTCTGGACTGGCTCCTGGACTTTTTTGCTCTTCTATTTCTGGACCGGCTCCTTGATTTCTTGGCTCTGTGCGCACTTCTACTTCTGGACCGGCTCCTGGATTTCTTGGCTCTCCGCACACTTCTACTATTGGACCGGCTCTTGGATTTCTTGGCTCTCCGCACACTTCTACTTCTGGACCGGCTCCTGGACTTCTTGGCTCTCCGCACACTTCTACTTCTGGACAGGCTCTTGGATTTCTTGGCTCTGCGCACACTTCTACTTCTGGACCGGCTCTTAAATTTCTTTGCTCTCCGCACACTTCTACTTCTGGACCGGCTCTTGGATTTCTTGGCTCTGCGCACACTTCTACTTCTGGACCGGCTCTTGGATTTCTTGGTTCTGCGCACACTTCTACTATCTGGACCGGCTCTTGGATTTCTTGGCTCTCCGCACACTTCTACTTCTGGACCGGCTCCTGGATTTCTTGGCTCTCCGCACACTTCTACTTCTGGACCGGCTCTTGGACTTCTTGGCTCTCCGCACACTTCTACTTCTGGACCGGCTCTTAGACTTCTTGGCTCTCCGCACACTTCGACTTCTGGACCGGCTCTTGGATTTCTTGGCTCTCCGCACACTTCTACTTCTGGACCGGCTCCTGGATTTCTTGGCTCTCCGCACACTTCTACTATTGGACCGGCTCTTGGATTTCTTGGCTCTCCGCACACTTCTACTTCTGGACCGGCTCCTGGACTTCTTGGCTCTCCGCACACTTCTACTTCTGGACCGGCTCTTAGACTTCTTGGCTCTCCGCACACTTCTACTTCTGGACCGGCTCTTGGATTTCTTGGCTCTCCGCACACTTCTACTTCTGGACCGGCTCTTGGATTTCTTGGCTCTCCGCACACTTCTATTACTGGACAGGCTCTTGGATTTCTTGGCTCTCTGCACACTTCTACTATTGGACCGGCTCTTGGATTTCTTGGCTCTCCGCACACTTCTACTACTGGACCGGCTCTTGGATTTCTTGGCTCTCCGCACACTTCTACTTCTGGACCGGCTCTTGGATTTCTTGGCTCTCCGCACACTTCTACTTCTGGATCGACTTTTGGACTTCTTGGGTCTCTGCGCACTTCTTTTTCTCGGTTTGCTCCTTGATTTCTTGGCTCTGCCCGCTCTGTGTGTGCCTCTGCTCCCGGATCTGCTCCTAGATTTCTCGACATCTTGTGTGCCTCTGCTCCCGGATCTGCTCCTAGATTTCTCGACATCTTGTGTGCCTCTGCTCCCGGATCTGCTCCTAAATTTCTCGACATCTTGTGTGCCTCTGCTCCCGGATCTGCTCCTAGATTTCTCGACATCTTGTGTGCCTCTGCTCCCGGATCTGCTCCTAAATTTCTCGACATCTTGTGTGCTCCTGCTCCCGGATCTGCTCCTAGATTTCTCGACATTTTGTGTGTTCCTGCTTCCGGATCTGCTCCTAGATTTCTCGACTTCTTGAGTGCCCCTGCTCCCAGATCTGCTCCTAGATTTCTTGACACCTCGTGTGCTCCTGCTACTGGATCTGCTTCTATATTTCTTAACACGTTGTATACTCCTAATCCCGGATCTGCTCCTAGATTTCTCGACACCTTGTGTGCTCCTGCTCCCTGATCTGTATCTAGATTTCGAAGCTTTTGGCGCAATTTTCTTCCTGGATCTTCTCCTCGACTTTCTTGCGGCTTGCATGTTTACGAACGTGCTCCTTGGTTTCTCCGCTAATCGCGCACTCCGTCTAATTCCCGATGCATGTTTTGTTGAATTCACTGTTCTTTGGTAGTTGGCCCCTTTTCTTTTGGTCTGTGATCTTGCGAGGGGAGCCATCACTTTCCGCGTCCTCTATTTAATTTTGAATTACGCCGTTGCTAAGGGGCGGCTCTCGCACGCTTGGTTAGCAACGCTGATTTCCTTGAAAGAAATAAAAAATAAATTGATTCACTTGTATACCGCAACTGGCTTCACTTCTATGCGGTTCACATATTTTCCTGGTAAAAGGACCCCTAAGGTGACACGTAAACCTTCAGCAGGCTATTATCAAAACACGGGCACCAACAACGGAGCACACACTGCGATGACAATACCATATTCTTCCAACCAGGTACAACATATATATGGCACTGCATTGCATAACATTCGCACAATATACTGCTGGGATGAAAATGACACACAAAATCCTAACCACGTTCGGATGCACTTCGATGAGGTTGAGCCACCCATTCATGAGGTATATAAACATAATTAATTACTAATCGTAAATATTAAGAAATATATAAAAATATTTTGACACTGTGCAATGTGTCATCAGAAATTGAAGAGCAGATTCAGAAGTCGAAGGGTACGGAAAGTCAAGAAATGTGATTGACCAAAAGTGCATCCTCCATCAATAGTACAGCATAGAATTCACACCGCCAACGGTTGGTTCTATGAGCATGGTGAAACATGGCACACTCATATAATACTGCATACTATAGGCCTATCTATAATAAGATTAGGGAGGGAAGGTATATCTGTAAAATGAATTTTGGGCAAGAAAAACTGAACTAAGCATTCCAATATACTTCATGTCGAGTATTACGTATAACCGATAATTAAGGTTTGATTTTGGCTGAATTAACTATTGATATAAGTCTGAGGTTGGGCATCATCTATGTTTAATGAGGCAATGAATTTGACACGTTGTTTTGAATTAGGAGCTGCGTATTGATGAATTCAACGCTTTTGTTTACATGTAAATAGACAGCAATATTACAGAAATGAGGCAGAAAGTGAAGTACGACGTATATCACTTTAAAATAAAAGATCAGTTCCGATGAAAGTTGACAGCATAATTCAAGCATGTTAAGATAATTTACGGAACAGTAAAAGAAACGCAGCAAAAATGATCGTAACTTCACCAATCTCGGAAATAATAATTATGCTTAAATTTTAAGGTCAGTTAAAAGTGTTCTGGTGGCGGATTGCGGCGGCTTTGAAATCGACATGTGCGACAATTTTAGTCTTCGAAAGAGAAAGAGAAAAAGGCGAAATCACCCAAAGAACAGACGTGTCGATTTCATTTTGGAATGAGTTATCTGTTTCCATGTCTGAACAATTTGCCGTCTTTATTTTTAGCGATGAGAAACGATTGGGACATCCATTGGGCCTCTCTTCATTTTGGTCTGTTGTTATGTTCTTGTGGGGTGTCCTCTGATCGATTAAAATCGCAATTCAATTATTATATTAGACTAAGCGATTTATTCAGATGACTGCACAAAAATGATGATAATGTCGCTGTGATTGGCGCTGTTGGAGTATGGGCTCATGTTGTGTCGAATCCGCTAGCTCACAGAGTTATTTTATACATATTTGGGCGACCACGGGGATGGTCACCCGTGTGACTGCTGGCGTAGGAGTGGAGTATGGCCTGCATCACCAGGAGTGACCATCCCTGTGGTCATTAGCAGAGCGACACTATAGCGAATTCGACTGCACGCTACTTGGATCAGCGGAAATACAATCGTTATTGCAGGAAGAGAAGATAATAGTTTACTAGCTTTAGTTTTAATGCCTCCTAATAGATGATACAAATCCATTCAGTTTGATGCAAGTATTATCTAAATCGGAGCAGCATAGTTCAAAAGTTACGGATCAGCCCCATTGAAGATGAGAAATTCGCGTTGGCAAAGATTCAAAATGATTCAAGTGTCATTACAATTGGCTAAATAATACACAAAATGTCATAACTTATTGGTGACAGACTGACACGATTCTTGTATGTGAGGAAAGACGAGATAGTTTTCGCCATCAAAACATGAAAATCAACATTCTGAACCCATCTGACCTCTCAAGGCTTGTTTCTTGGGAATATGCTCAGTGATTTAGTGCGGTATCGACGCGAGGCTGAATGAAGACAAAGAACAGCACAATGTTACGTCACTCCTGCCCAAAGTTTACTCCATCATTACGCTAATCGAAAGAAAAGAAGAGGCGGAGGCGTCGCGCTAATTCTCAGAACCTCCCTCAAAATATAAACGCATGAAACAACACATAGAATGTTCATTAAAAGGGTTGGAAGTCATGGTCACCGTACGCAGCAGCACTTTCAAATTGTGTGTCGTTTGCAGACCTCCTCCCACGATGGCTAACCGGGCAAAAGCGGCACACATGTAAAAACAGCGTTATGATAACAGAAGATTTCAATTTGCATTGAGATGAGCCTTCACATCCCGAAACTGACGCTAGTGGATCTCCTTAACCCCACCTCCACTAAGCAGCATGTCATCACTGCCACCCACACCGCCCGGTCACATTCTGGACTTAGGAATCACAAGCGCTGATGATACCATGATAGCTGCTGTTGAAGTTGGCTCCCTTGTTAGTGGCCACAGCATCATCCACTGCAAATTGGCTGTTCAACAAACACCCGCTACCAAGACGGATGATGGTACTACCAAGATGGTTCTGAGAAAACTGAAAACTATAAACCATTAAGCTGTTGATGTTGACCTCGCATCCTCGGATCTATGCAATGCAGCATTGTCCTCCAAAAGCGAGCTTTATGAACGTTATGATTTGATACTAAAAGTAATTCTTGGTTCGCACGCCCCTGAGAAGACCGTCAAATATCAATGACATCTGATGTCATACATGGCGTCGTCCCTCAAGGATTGGTGTTGGGACTGATCATCTTCTCCCTCTACATGTCACTCATCTGCGATATCATTGAATCTTGGAGCTGGCATGCGGCTGTCCCCATTCGGCATTGGTGACCATCACTGACCCCTTTCAAATCAACGCGGAATCTGGGAAGTATATTTGATGATGCGGCA
The DNA here is from genome assembly GCA_000328365.1 of Capitella teleta. NCBI lineage: Eukaryota > Metazoa > Annelida > Polychaeta > Capitellidae > Capitella > Capitella teleta. Next base: position 283,361 of record KB293569.1, on the reverse strand, counting down.
AGCATGGCATCGCATGTACAACATGTGTGCAAAACATCATTCTTTCATCAATCTCCTCCATTCACTCATCATTTAACCAGGTCAGCATATTTTGTATGTGAGCGCCTTAATTGTCATTATCTCATCGCGCATTGATTCATGCAAGTCACTTTTGATAGACATTCCCGCAGTTCATCTAACCAAACTGCAAAGGACCCAAAATGCGCTGCTCGTTTGATCTTAAAGAAACCGAAGAGACATTCAGCAAGCTTTCAAAAGAATTCCACTGGCTGCCTGTTAAAGAGCGAATTAATTTTTAAATAACATGCCTCATTCTTAAATGTGTTTCTGGTGACGCCCTGTCTTATTTATCGTGTTTTATCAAACCTCTAACCTTATACATGTATACATGCTCTCTTCTTTGCTAACCTTTGCCAATGTGACTCTCATCTTTATTTTAAACGCTCTTTAAGGACTCATGTTTTTAATCGTAGTTTTAACAAGTGATGTTTTAGTCCTTTGCGTTATCTGTTACATGTACCTGTTGTGCCTGTGAGCAGAGCCAGCTCTGGAACAAGCACACTTTATGGATAAATTACTATTATTGCATGTATTATTATTAATCGTTTATACCTTGTTTTATGTGCTGATTATCGTGAATAGCGTTTAGAGCTTTTGGGAATTTACGCTATATGGAATATAAATAATATATAAAGTTTGTTGTTGATTTTTGTTTTTGTTTTTGTTTTTGTTTTTGTTTTGTTTTTAATCACCTGGCGTTGAGCAACCATAAAGAGAGCCCACCTCTATTAAAACGAGTCTGACCGCTGCGTTTATTTTGTTGCTCAGTATATTATGTATATCATATATAGATGGCATAAGGGGGATGCCGTTAGTTCTTATTTCAAACCATGCTATTCTTCAACGCAGAAAGCAGAATGAAGAGGGCGGTCATTGCTGTTGTGTTGACATGAGAGGTAGCAGCGGAGTTACAGAAATTGGTGTCGCAGTAGCACGATTCGATGTCATTTTGTGTCTTGCATCCGTCGTAGGGTTTGACATCGACACCGCATGATCGAGTTACGTTATCACTCCCTGTGAATGAAAGAAATTTCGGCACATGTAGTGGAAATCTCACAACATTGATTAAGATTGTGTACAGCCTGGGTGATTCGAAGGCTTAATTGCAAGCCATTTGGTATTTTTCAATAATGCCTAAACCGTTACAAAAAGATTGTTTTTATTTCTGTTGTTTTTATTTTCAAAATGTAAAACTCTCGTCTACTTGTAGATAAGCTTTTGAATTCAAAATGTGAATTTTATTTTTTAACCTGTGTGAATTAAAAAGAAGTTATTGCGTTATATGTATATAATTATATATATACAGAGTGATTCAAAAGTTTATTTACAAGTCATGGGGATTTTTCAACCTTGCGTAAATTGTTACAAAATTGCTATATTCTCTAAAACCGCGCTATGTACCCCAATATTATCTGTATATATGTATATCATTCGTTGTAACGATTGCCTCTTATCAAATATATTAGGCCTAAATAAAATAGCCTTTTTGTAACACATTAATTACGCAAGGTGAAAAAATCACGGTTCTTTGTAAGTATACTTTTGAATCACCCTGTATACTGGTACCTTGTTCTCCTCCTGTACGTCTTAGGCAGTAGACTCCAGTACAATTGGCGATGCCCTCTTCCTTGAAATCATTACAGTTGGCTATTGATGCATCACATTTGTAGCATTTCACTCTCTTGGGGTCTTCATCTTCTTTGCCCTCTTCTTTGTCTTCTTTATCTGGCTTGTCTCCTTTGTCTGGCTTGTCTGGTTTGCTTTCTGCGTCTCCTTTGCCTTCTTCCTTATCAGGTTTGTCTTTTTTCTCCCCTGCGAAAATTTTCTATATTTATACGTAGACGAGTTGCATTTTTCAATAGTTTTTTTTTTTTTTTTTTTTTTTTTTTTTTATATATCGTTGACACAGGCCTACATTATGTGATTGCGATACTCCACTGCAAAACAACGGATATATTGCACGACGCACTGTAGCGTCAGGGGAAATTTTGATAGCTCTTTGGGACAATTTTCTGCGTTTTTTTTTCTGGGGTGCTGGGCGTGTGTGATGCATGATTCATTATCATAAATAAATTATTGTTTTAATTGAGGTTCTCCTGAGAATAACAGATTGATTAATCGCACGAAATGACCCATTAATCCTTATTTTCCATTATCAGCAACTCGGCTATCTCGCTTTACACCTACAAATGAAGATTAATTATCAAATTCTTAAAATATTAACTTGGACTTGATTTGCCATCCAACCAAATACGAAGCAAGAAACAAGAGCAGAATCCAGGGTCGAAGTTGCCCTCGTGGCACATAGCAATTCACGCTGTTACTGATTGATTTTCTAAGAATGCTCATTTCTGAGTTTTCTTATTTCAAATAGTTATCGCAGTATAACATATATTTTGAAATCCACCAAAATGTTCATCTTTTCAATCAGATGACACTATTAACTCAACATTTTCTAGCCTATCAATATGAGACAGGGTTTTTGCTGTGGAGCATCACATATCACAATACCTGTATGCTCCGTATCATCTTTCAGTTACACTCTCTTAACGGAGAGATAATTATCATTACATAAACACTAAACATCAAGGTTGACCGTATTTATATCGCACCTGCACATAGAGCCACCAAGAGGAGAATCCCAACCACATACACTGCAATCTTCATGTTGATGTGTGTGCATGTAGGCCTACCCTTATTGCTATAAAATATCTCAACCCTTGTGCACTAAAGAGAAATAATATTAAGGTCGATTTTATTCTAGAAAATGTCGACAGCTGACAAATATTTATATGCATATTTTAATAATTCATAACACTTGGTTAGCGATGCGCAGTGCCTCGCACGCGGCCATGCTCGATTACTTTTAGAACCCCGAATATTCATTTAATCTGCTCTCATGCATTTTCAGGTCGCACTAACCTTTTAAGTCGTTTGAGTTTCCGGTGTATCAATTAAACGCTATACTTTTTTGATGGATTTTAAGGATATGGCATTGAATGGGGGGGGGGGGATGGTATTACTATACTAACTCTTACTTCAGTTTCCGTTTTTGCTTTTAAACCGGTGTAACAAGCCACGTAGCTGTATCTCATCTATATGCATGATCGCGAGTACATGCAACTATATGTAGTTCTAAACTAACTTAGACAACGGCAAGCAGAATTTTCCCCACAAGACAGCTAGTCCTACTAAAAATACAACTGTCCGTGGGACGAATACACGCTACACCCAGCGGACTTTTCGATCTGTTAAATCCGGCAAGGGGCACCAAGAAGCTCGGTCGGTCTGACCGACTGCAACCCTATACTAACCGTGGAGGTCGAGGTTCCGGGTCTCAAGCCCGATCAGGCCATGCAGTCGTTAAA